>JAJLYT010000120.1:0-16363 GCA_030571755.1 Saccharomycopsis olivae (nom. inval.) | reverse complement strand
GGGGCAGCGGCGGGCCGCCGCCGCGGCGGGCCGCCCTGTTTCTGCGCGCGTGCGACGCCCCTGGCCCGCGAAAAACCGCCTTTCATAGCGACCAGCGCGTGGCTGGAGCGTGGAACTCCGCTGTGGCTTGCGGTGGCTGGGGTGGAACGACCCAGTGGCGCCCGTGGCGCGTGCGTGGCGCAGCTGGAATCGCGGAGTGGCGCCCGTGGCGGTGGTGGCGCAGTATGACGTACGACTATGACATCTCTGCCGCGTCTCGGACCGGCGCTCCTATATATATATATAGAAATAGATATAGTTATATATAGCAACGGCTGATCGGCGTACAGCCCCAGCCGTTACATATGTCTCCGATGATCGCCCAGAGATCGCAACCACTACGTCATGGACACGGTGACACCGCCACGGCCGTGGCCGCGTCGTCGTAGGCTGCCCCAGCGGCGCGAGCACCGCCGCCGCCGCCGCTGCGCACCCTCTACGCTGCTCACAACACCTGTACATTAAACCTTATTTCTATCAGCAAAAGGGTTCGACTCCTCGTCCTCGTCCTCGTCGCTGTCATAGTCTCCAACGGACGATGGAACGACAGACTGTTCCTCGTCGTCGTCATCGCTGCTCTCGCTGATAAACCCGCCGCCCACGGCGCCGGAGCCGCGACCGCTGGAGTCTCTTGGCTGGTCGTCATCGTCGTCGTCGTCATCCATTTCGTCCCCTTCTGAATACATTTGTAACGCATTAACTAATTGTTCGTTAGCCAGAATTAATAATCCAAGATATTCACCTTCTGTAACTAATTGAAGGTATCTCAACACTTTACGACGAATTTGTCTAACTTTTTCAAACTCTAACAGACATTTTTCATCATTTCTTGGATCTTTACCGCCTAATCTAGATATCTCATTCCTAAGCAGAGTACATCCATGAAGTGCATCAGCTAATACTTTATCAATATCTCCCTTAGCACGAGATATATCAATCAGCGGTATATCATAAGCACGGTCAGCAGCATCAGCGTTGCGCTGTTGATGACGGATTGAGTCGCCCGCGGTCGAGATCCGGTCGATCTCGCCGTCGCTTAGCTCAGACGCCGCATCATCTAAGTACTGTGACCGGTTTCTGCTGCCCTTTTGATACTTTTTAGCAAATTTATATAATCCAACAAGCTGTGTCTTTGTTGGATCTCTAGCAAACTCACTGCGCCATCCAACAATCATACCAATGAGCTTTCTACGGATTCTTGGAACGAGACTGACGTCATCAATCATCACACGTAGTTGCTGTATTAACCGCTCGTCGTCAAAGAACGATATCATTTGCTTACCTCCATTAGAAACAAACAATTCAAGTAAAACAAGTGCTTTATACTGAACTGTTGGCGTACTATGTTTAAGCTTCTTTCTAATAGCCCGCGCCGCCTCCGTTGCCCCTTCACTACCTTGTACTTTAATAGTCGAAAGAAGTCCGGGCAACTGTACTTCAGGTTCAAATTCATCAACTGATTTCTCAGATAAAACTTGATTGATTGTCGCAGTTACCGCAGTGTATGGCTTGTTATCACTGAAAAGACCCATGGCTATCTCGCTACCAAGGCCAGCCGTATCGCGCTCCTTATACACCCTGCGCGGGCTCGCAACGCACGGGGTTCGGCTGCCCCAGACAGGGGGTGTTACGGCCGGGTGGGCGCTGGTTTCATCCAGGGGGTACGTTTCGGGGGCTCATTGGCCATGTTGGCTGACTTGGACCGAGCTGCAGATTGATAGGGCGTGCGGGGCGCGTGGCCGCGCGGCCTCCGGGCGATGCTGCGGCCTCCGGCCCGGCTGGGGCTCGCGCCCCAGACCCCCTAGCAAGGGGGTGCCCCCCTTGAACCCCCCGCATGCCGGTTAAGCAGGCTAAAGTTGCTAGTGCTCTTTCAGATGGCTGTTAATGCTCTATATGTTAACGCGGTTATGTGCCCGGCGCCATGTTGGGACGTCGTACGTCCTCCACGCACGGTTGTGGGGGTTCAAGGGGGGGCACCCCCTTGCTAGGGGGTCTGGGGCGCGAGCCCCAGCCAGGCCGGAGGCCGCCGCATCGCACAGCACTCCGCGGTGTCGACTAGAGGCCGCGGCCTCCGGGACTGCGTGCGCGGGCTGCTACAATGGTGCGAGTAATTTACATTATAGTACATTATTAGACCCTGTAGTTTGGGTTGAGGAGGACGCGACGACGGACGTCCCAGTCGACGATGCGCTCTCCGATATGGTTTAGCAAGTATACCATGCAGCCGAGGAATCTGAACGCTGCGAGGAACGCCACGAGCCATAGAATGACTGTAAGGAAGATCTCTGAACGTCTTTCAGAGACACTTCTGATATGTGATGAGTTTGTGAAGCCGTCCATACTGAGAACCACTGCCATAAGACACACGTTGGTTGCCATCCAGAAGATGACTACTAATGACCGTACTAAAGCATAATAATCTTTCTCTTTAGTCTCCTTATCGCGAGTATCAATCTTTGAGCGGATACCGAATCTGTTAACGTGGTAATCTGGCTCTTCAGGCTGACGGAGCGCGGCCCACTGTTGGGCGTACTGGTGGTCGACGTCTGCGCGGTCCATTGGTGCGTCCATAGAGACGAGATATTCGTTAAGAAGGGTCTCCTCGTTTATATCCATGCCCTCTATATCGTCCTTGCCGACTTTCAGCATCATGACTGGCTTGTCGTCGACGATCTCGTCGTTACGGTTACCCCAACTGAGATCGTGCAAGTTGCAGAACGCGTAGATGTTGAGAACATTGATGTACGTTGGCAGGATGAGCAAGTACTGTATGAACGATGTGAACATGTGCCAAGGCTCGAAGTAGAGGAACGACGCGAGGAAATAGAGCGCGTAGGTGGACGCTAACGACACCGCCAAGTCACGGAACCGACTGTTGTGGAGGATCAACTGGTAGAAGTCTTTTTCCCTTAAGAAGTCCTTGAAGGCGTTGACAGCTAAGAATATAGCAGCGAAGAGTGTATAACTCATGAGAATAGCGTAAAAGATGACCATTCCGAAGTATACTTTGGACGTACCTTCGGGCCTGTTACCGAACAGGATGACGAACGTAATGACAGTTGTTGCAACATACATCCATAAGAAAACGCCGGCGAGTGCGTGAGCCGCACCGAAGTAGTCTTCTAGCGACGTTGTCAATATTCTGAACACTAAAAAGAAGCAGGCGATGCTAAACCACAGGATGACGAGCTGGACGGTCTGGTAGATGAACTCTACCAGGAGCCATAATTTCCGAAGAACAGAGTGACCAGAACTCCAAACACGCCAACAATGAGTTAAAGCATAGAAACTGGCAAAGAAAGAACCGTTAAGCCAACGACGTCTTTGTTTAACAAGTGACAGGATAGCAGTCGGAGTGTCAGTCTCAGCTTGAGCCAGTTTAACATATTTAAGGATCCAGTTAGAATTCTTTTTAGCAACAAGTTCAAAACAGAGAATTCTGTCTTCAGCAAGGTACATATTTTTTTGAAATACTCCAGCAGAAGCATCCTTATCCAAGTCCTCACCTTTGAAGTACTTCTCCAATGGGCCTACACCGTTCTCATCATTGAGCACGGCCTCGTACCTGTAAGCGGAGAATGCACCTGGAAGGACTGATATGAACCCGAAAGAGGACTCGGTTGGCTTATCCAAGATGTTGGAAATCTTGTACTCGAAGTTTTGGGCAGCGACCAAAGGGTTCAACAAGTTACGGAACTTTGGGCCGAGTGCAGCTTTAATCTCACCACAGCAGCCGCCAACTTGCGGGTTCATGTAGAACGCATTCCAGAGGTGATACAACAGGTCTCTGGTTGGCTGAGTACCAGCATCTAAGAGGACCACGACGTTCGGACGGAGCACGTCACCGAACGCCTCAAAGCACCACCGGTGCGAGTTGATCTTCTTTTTATTAGACTCTTTTAAGCAGAGTAGCATCTGCACAGGAACGCTGTTCCGCACAAAACTGATTCCCTCGGGCTCTGTAGCCTGGAGCCCCAACATGGTGGTGTGCTCATAGAGGTGCGCCTGCACCCGCTTATCGCCAATCTGAGACCGCGCAAAACCGTCTTGGTATACACCTAAAGCGCTGAATAACGCCAAGGTTTTCTTGTTGACCTTGTTACGACCGTCGGCGACGAAACAGACAACCACTTTCTTCCACGACTCGGCGCCCCACACGCGCAGATGCTTGAGTTTCAGCAAGTGCACAATGTTCTGCATAACACCTTTCAAAGTCCGGGCAACGAGGAACGGTTCCTCGTCATAAAGTGTAATACAGATCATAATTTCAGTCTGTCTTGGCACCCGATAGAAGTTTTGACGTAAATTAAACTTTTGTGCAGAGAATTCATTAGGGGAGCATGTCACTGAAGAGTACCGCATATATGCGAACTCATTACCAACATCACTTAACCGATACTCCTTAAGTAAGTACGAGGCAGTATCACTATCTAATATAAGATTACCATTAGTAGTAAGAAACTTCTTAACAGTGGTCTGTACCGGAACTTTGACGTCCTCTGTACCAATATTACCAAACGTAACCACGTCCTCCAAAGGCACCCCTCCAGGAGCCCCAGAGCCACCCTGGGTATTCTGACCGCTCTGTGCTCCTTGCGGAAACAGGCCTGGGATTCCATACTCAAAGGCATTGGTCTCCAGCTTCTCCTCTAGATCGGTAGCCGTCACACTCGAGCTGTCGGACGCAGCATCGCCCTCTTTATCCCACGCACCAGCACCAGCACCTGACCGCTCCCCGCCAACTCTATAACCTTCGCGACCAACACTGCCGCCGCTTAAATGCCCTCTATATCTTATTTCATTGGAATCTAACCCATTTCTATCAACATTTTGACTGTTGCCTGCAGCATGACCAACAGTAACTCCTCTATTAACTGGATAATTGTCCCCGTGCTCAGGAAACGGACGAAACCCAATCTCAGCATCCTCAACAGCTTCTTCACTTGATGAACTATTTGTCTCATAATGATTTATAGCTGGTGCATTAAACGGTGTTGCAAGATGTTCTCGTATATCTTGTCTCACCCGTTGTCTACCACCTCGTGGTTCACCCTCCATATTCCTATAATCCTTGGAATCCATAAATATGTAATAACTTCCAAATTCAGCACATCTCTTCCTACTTATACATCCCTATACAATAATATCTTAGACGACCTCGTCAAACTGCAGCACGTGACAAAGGTAAATACAGGCACGTGCCGCCTGCGCGCTGCAGGCACCCGAACACTCGGTGCATTTGGCACGTGACTCGCGTATAATTTAGGGATATTCGTATAATTTAGGTATATACGTATAATTTAGAGTACAATCTAATAAGAGGTTATAGTAAGCACATGATTTTTAGAAGATCAATAGCAACCTTTCTTATCAGTCTTATCAATGCCTAGACCCTTGTATATTCCTCACTCCCGAACCCTTCTTATTTATATATACATTAAATTGACGCCACGGTTGCTTACGTAATCTGCCGCGTGAATTACGTAAGCACTGAGTAACAGGATGGCGGGTGTTACATAAGCCATGCGGGACACTTACATAAGCTTGTCTGCAGCGCTTAGGTAATCACCCTGTGACCCGAGCGGTTGATTTACATTGCGATTGCATCTTATTACATACACATTATTTATTGTTAATGATTAAGTTAACTTACTTAACCCTACTTAAAAAACTCCGAACCTCGGACCTAGGGGTCCTCAAAACAATGGTTGTTCCGCTCGGCACGTGACGCACGGCAAAATGTTTCCGATCTGCAAGGCGAAGTGCCGGGTCCGCAACCGGCAAAAGGAAAGTGAGGGGTCAGAACATATATAATGAGGAACCTTGGGACATAATTGTTCTGCATATCATGTCTGAAAATGCCGGTCACGTGAAGGAGGAAGAAGATAGTACATTTAAAGATAAGATGATGAATAAAGAAGATAATAAAGTGAAAGATAGTAATGAAGAAGAAGGAGTTCGTGAGATTAGTAAGGAATATCCACGGACTGTTTTTAACGATCGCCAAAGGTATTTTATTGCTGCTTTATGTGGAATTTCAGGCTTTTGGTCAGCTATTAGTGCAAATATTTATTATCCTGCAATTTTTACGATTGAAAAGAAGTTTGGTGTTACTACTGAACTTGCAAATGTTTCAGTTGTTGTTTATTTTATATTTCAAGGGATTTCTCCGATGTTAAGTGCAAGTTTAGCTGATAGTATTGGAAGAAAACCAGTTGTTTTATTTTGCTGTGTTGTTTATGTTATTGCATGTGCCTGTATTGCTGTTAGTAACGTTTATTGGTTGCTACTCGTGTTGCGTTGTATCCAAGCTGCTGGGATCTCACCAGTTGTGGCCATAAACAGCGGTGTGTGCTCTGACCTTTCTACGCGGGCTAACCGCGGTTCGTTAATTGGGTTCACTTCGGGTATCCAGCTCGTGGCCCAGCTGATCGGCGCGTTGCTCGGTGGTGTTCTCCAGGCCGGGTTTCACTCGTGGCGTGCGATCTTCTGGTTCTGCGCTATCGGCGCAGGCATCACCGCAGTCTTGAGCTTCTTATTCTTACCAGAGACCAACAGAGCCATAGTCGGAAACGGCTCAATCCCGCCTAAAGGCTTCATTAACAAGTCTCCGCTATGGCTTATTCCGTCCTTTAAGAAATTGCTCACAAACGACACTGAGACGCTCCAGCCTCAGGTAGGCACTTCCAGACTACGCCAGCTCCTTGACGTCCCAAGAATAGTCACTCGCCCAGAAGTACTCTGCGTGCTCATACCAACGTCGCTCTACTTCACCTCGTGGACGATGATGCTTACAGGACTCAGTACCACCTTGCAAGAGCGTCGCGGCTACACGGTGCTCCATGTCGGCCTCTGTTTCCTCTCACCAGGAATAGCAGGAACTATAGGCGCTGTATTAGGTGGACGCCTTATTGACCGCTTCTACAAATATTCTCGCTCAAAGTATCTTGAAAGACTTCGTGAGTGGGAAGAGGCCGCGGAGCCAGAGAGTCTGCGTCCTGTGTTCCTGCCTTTCCAGAGTAGACTCCCCGTGCTCTTGCCATGCTCAATAGTGTTCATCTCAGGACAGATTATATTCTCCTGGTGTTTGGGAAAAGGCGTACCACTTGCTGGTGTACTTGTAGGAGCATTCCTCAACTGTTTAGGTAATGCCCCTTTCACTGCCGTTCCAATCAACTTACTAGCGGACTTATACCCTCTGAAGACGTCCACGAGTACCGCCTGTGTCAACCTCACACGGTGTCTAATGGCGGCCTGTGGCACAGCTGCACTCTCCCGGATGCTTACCGTTCTCGATGTCGGAGGCTGCTTCACACTCATGGCGGGCCTTTGCGCTTTGGGCAACATACCTCTCTACTATGTCTACCTTAGAGGACATACGTGGCTAATAAAAGGCGGAAGAATGCCAAACTGAGCACTTGCAACACACTGCAAGTCGCGCGCGTTTGCAGCAGTAGAGCAAACGCACCGCAGAGGACGCGTCCTCCACCTCCCCAATGTGACGCCCATTGCCCCCAGGTGCCTACATATTCGCTCGTACAGCAATGATTTTCTGCATTTTTATACACTCGCTAATATACTCGCTAATAATATCATGTGTAATGCCGCCAGAAGAAGCAGATGGCGACGCTCCTCGACGCCGAGCAACAGAACCGGTTTCATGTGCTCCCTACAGTACCACAAGCAATATCGTGCATTAATGACGGCATCACAGGCTTGTACAGCAGTCTTTAGGACTCGTTCAGAGACACACCAGACTCATAAAGAGCCACACCAGACAAACTGTAGCCGGAAGGGTCTGCAGGGGCCTCTGGGCGCTGGGTGCCCAGCAGACGGGCGCGCCGCTGGCTCCAGCAGCCGTTAGCGGATGCTGAAGCAGTATCACGTCACACTGGTAAGTACCGATCTTGTCCAACGGGCTGCAAAGGGCGCCCACTTGCCGAAACTGTGTGCCAACGGAGAGCCAGCGGTGGACCCGACCAGGGGCAACTGGAGTGCGACTAACTCCACCGAAAACTCGATCAAGCCGGCAAAAGGGAGCGTGTGAGCAATAAATGTGACCTAAACAGAGTTTGTGGGCTCCTCAGCCCTCTTTAGAGCCTTCCTCTTTGGAGCCTTCCTCTTTGGACGCTGCGCGCTCTGCAGCTGCCGCAGCCACTCTGTAAACTACGCTCTTCTCGCATAAATAGTACCGCAAGCCCTCAGCACGGGCCACAGCATCGCTGCTGCCCTTAGCGCCCTTCGCACCCCCCAAATGTCCAGCGAACCCTAACGGACCGCGCTCACAGTCGGCGCAGACCAAGTAACGCTCGACAAAGACATCAACAGAGTCTCCCAATCGAGGCTGTACGACCTCAGTTGGTCGCGACACTCCTATATTATCAAAAGCCCAGGCGTCCGCAAACTCAAAATAATCACAATCGCCAGCGGGAGTCTCAACAACGACCACGTCCTCGCCAACTTCAATACAGTCAGGAGCACTCAGCACCGCCACCTTCTTGGCGGAACTAGCCACAGGAACAACCCGGCAACAACACCACGGACACTCTAATACAGCACCACTCCCATTATATGTCGTATAATTGATCTTCAGCATTATGTCCAGTGCTCATCCCCACTGGACGTAATTCATCCACTTCCAATCGCCCCCGGTTACGGGCCCCGCCGCCTGCGCCACCTGCGCCACGCCGCCACGTCCTACGAGATAAAGCAGTATAATATAGCAATATAATATATATAATATAAAACTGTGCAATCTAGCACTTCTAATATCCCCTAATATCTTATATACCACCAAGATATTTTAAAAATTTGGAATTTTTATTATGTATAAGTAGTTTTGGATCACCATTTTCCACTAATCGACCTTTTTCCATTATTAATACTTTATCAAATTGTTTAATAAGTTCACAATTATGAGTAATAATTATAACCGTTATTTTTGAACAAAATTTAACTAATATTTCATTAATTAAACCAATAAATTCATTACCAATTGATGCCGTTGGTTCATCCATAATTAAAATCTTCAGTTTTCTTAAAACTGCTCTAATAAAGCAAATTAATTGTTTTTCACCGTTAGATAAGTTATTTCCATTCTCAAAAATGGGGAAATTAAGTAATTCTAGATCATTTTTAGTACCTAAAACTTCAGATAATTTAACCATGTTTAAAAGCTCTAGAATTTCAATATCTGTCAGGTTTTTTAGCAAATCTAAGTTATCTCGAAGATACCCTTTGAATAAAACACACTCTTGGCTGATAAAACTGATCTTGGACCGAATATCGCCCGCCAGAATATTGCCTATATCCCACCCATCCACGGTTATGTGCCCCGCGCGCACCGCGAGGAACCGCAGGAGTGCGCTTAGCAAACTGCTTTTGCCGGCGCCCGACCGGCCAATGACCGCGACCTTCTCGCCAGAGCGAACTTTAAACGACACACCATCGAGCACGGTATTATTCCCATAGCCAGCAACAACATCACTAAACTCAATAACTCCATTAGTGGGCTCCCAGCCCCGAACACAGGGCCCCGTAACCGCAGGTGCAGCGAACTCTGGCTCAATAGGTAATTCACAAAACTCAATCACCCGGTCCGCGCTCACAACCGCAGTCTCAAAATCGATCCAACTCAAAACTAAAATCTCTAAAGAGCTTGAAATCTCCAATGAACAATTAATTAGTATCCCAATTGTTCCTTTATTAATGGGAATATTAAAATAATAACAAATATCCTTGATAATCGCGATGGTTATGAGCACCGCGGTCCCGGTCACCTGCAACCGGTACCGCAACCATAGACCACAGCAGCGGTAGAAATAAATCGCGGCCACGTGCCGCATCACGTGCGCTTCCACGTGCTCCTCGAAGTAGGCGAACGACCGGTTTGCCCTAATTGACAGCGAGCCAACTAATGATTCTTGAATTGTTGATAGAATAGGACTTCTTAAAGTCGACCCAAATCGTTTCAAGTCACGTGAGGCCACTCTATGATGATTAAAGAGATAAAAGTAGATCCAGCCAATAAGAAGCATGCACGGAAAAATCACCGCACACGTGATCTGGAACGGTGCAGTGCTCAAAATCACGCAGCACGTGCTCACACATGTGACTGTTGATATGAATAGTTTAAGAGTTGATTTCGGTAGAGAGTTATCAATCTTGTTTAAATCGTTCTGGAATCGGTTGATCACCTGACCAATTGATACTTGGCTGAAAAACGAGATCGGGACGCCAAGAACGCGGGTAATCATCGCGTCGTGAATGCGGACCAGGGCTCGCAACGCGCATTTCTGGTAGAGCCACAACGACTTGAGCCACGTGACGATACAGCACGAGAAGATCAAGGCAATGTAAATCCACAATGGGTTAGAATGCAGCGTGATGCTCTCACGCAGTACCGCCATAATCTCGAGCTCGTCGTAGTAGTCGGTCACGTGCCGCAACCAATATTTGCCCATTATCAGTAATAGCATGCCGAGGACTGCTAGAATCACGAAAACAGCGACATAGCGCACAGAACAGAACTGTAAATACCTCCAGTAAGTGTTAAAGGACACGTGCTTGCCGCCGCTGCCCGAGATCTCGCCGGCCGCAACCACGGCGTCACGTGACAGTTCCACGTGATCCTCTTTTTGCGGGGTCGCTGGCATGGCGGCGGCGATTTTGGAGACCTGGGCGGCGGAAAGAGAGTTTGGGTTAGCGATTTCGATTATTGTGTTATTTTCCATGTATACTACCAAATCGGAGCGTTTAATTAGCTCTGGTTGCTGAGTAACTACCACCCTTGTTTTGCCTCGCATATACCCCAAGATCACGTGCTGCACTATATGAGTATACAGATTAATATCCAAAGCAGATAGGATATCATCTATGAGGTAAAAATCAATATTTGACGCATATAAAGCTCTGGCTAACGAAATTCTCGCTCTTTGGCCGCCCAGAAGCGAGTTACCCTGACTTCCAACGGACGTGAGGTCATTTTTTGATAATAAGTTCAAATCCAAGTCCAAACAGCAAGCTTTAATTATATTAGAGTATTTTTCAGGGTCCCAAATTTCCCCCATAACAATATTTTCGCGAATAGAAGCATTAATGAGCCAAGGAGGCTGACTTAGAAAGCTGGTAGAGCCAGAAGGGCTGTAAAACGGCATGCTGACGCCTTCAGACGCTCCAAAAACCTTCTCATCATCAACTAGCGTCTCTTCAGTATCTACTGACAGATTGTCGCAGAACACAGACCCTTCCAGCACCGTCTTCGCACCGCCGCCGTCAACCCACTCCGCGTAGTGCGCGTAGCACTCGGGGAGCTCGCCCAAAAGCGCCTTGAGCAACGCCGATTTCCCGGACCCAACAGGCCCCACGACACTTACCAACAGTCCAAACGGTATAGTTAACTTAATATCCCTCAAAGCCAACTCAGAACCCCCACTTCGCGACCATAGAAAACTCAGGTCAATAACTATGTCCTTATTACGCCCAAAATCACGATATCCAGCCAGTTCAAACTCCTCATTACTTAAATATACCTCAATTCTTTCAACTGAAACATTAAACTCAATAATTGAGCTGATAATACTGGGTATATCCTTGATACTCTTGCCGAGGAGTGCGTATAGCAGCAACGCCGGGAACACCAATTCGCTGGTAAGCTGGCCGTCGAACTGGACGAAACTCACCGACAGTATGACAACGGGCACAAGTAACCACACTAGCTGGTTAAACGATAAAAGATACCCCATTCTTACAATGTTTGGCACCTCCTGTTGCCGGCGCGCGGTTACGAGCTCCTGCCCCTTAGTATGTAGCCAGCCAATCAGCTTCAAAGCCTTCAAATTAACCAACAACTCGCCTAGTCTACCTAATCTCATGTCCCGCAACACCATCTGCTCCTTTTTAAGCAGCTTGATTAACCGTATAACGAGAAAATTCGTAATTATAATAACCACCGCACCAGCCACCCCAGCCACCACCAGCCACCCGAGCAACCGGTAAAGTCCGCCCACAGTAAGCGCCATGCGCACAGGAGCACTGACCAACGGTAGGAGCTCCCCCACAGCTTGTTGCAACTTACCCGCATCTTGGTCCACGTGACTCGCGACCGCCTTATTGTGCAGTTTTGCGATTCTGAGCGACTTGCTATACATCAAATTGATCAATCCATATCTAATAGATAAGCCAATAATAATCAAGTACTCTTTAAGGTAATTGCTGATAATAATAGACGCCACAGAAAATGCACCAATCAAAATACTGCGCAGGCACGTGCCCTGCACGTGACTGATGAGCGATTGTAGTAGCCAGATCGGGACGAATCCCGTGACCGCGGAGATGATGGCCCCCGCGATAATTAGCACGATTTCCCACTTAAAAGTGCGCCAAATGGCCGATTTGATCCCTCTGGTCAGCCGCAACTGGGCTGCAAACCGGTTGCCGTAATCGCCCATCGCCACCGTCCCGCGGACCGAGATCTGGTCGAGGTCGCTCGCGGTCACGTGACCCGCCCGATAAGACGAGCTGAGGAGCGGCCGCAACCAATTGAAGTTCAGTAATTTTGATAGTATAACAAGGCCTATTAACAAAGGAATTAACCACAAAATCATAATTTAACCTTGTTAATTTTTTACTTGTTTGTTTTTGTAAACAAGCCAACAAGCCAATTAGCTTGTTAGAAGAAGAAAAGTGAACAAAAAAAAATTTCAGTTTGGAAATTTTTCACCTTGTTCTTTCGCTTATATCACTTTACTTATTACGCAATCCTATGTATATCATCGGTAGGGTAATTGTGTGCTACGCGACTACGTTTAGACATGCATATACAGGTTCCAAATTTTGTATATGATATTGCCTAATATAGATAGCAGTATGCATAATTAACGAATCTTTAACCTTCGGTTAAAGGATTAATTAAAAAAGAATGAACAAACACAACACACAAGCCATTAAAAAAAGTAAAATAAAATAAAAGTAAACAAGCTAAAATTAAATAAATAGAATTTACATAATAATACTTTTTTCTTTTTTATTTTTGTTTTATAATTGTTTTGAAAGATTAGCTGTTATACTTTGATAGTCTGAGACAGAATCATATGGTATTTTGACACGTAGTGTAGCGATCTTTATGTCCGTTATTAACGGGCGGGGTGCGACCGTTTTCCTGCGGTGTACGGGTGTGGTACCTGTATGGGGTACTTTGGTAGCTGCGAGTGTCCGGCCGGTAGCCAAACTGCTGCGGTGTGTGGGTGTGAGGGTCTCTACAATAGATCTTAAAAACCATAATTGAGAACATATGAAAACAAATAATCCAGAAGGTATCTCCTTAAAACCCTAGTTTAGCCTATTCTGGGAGGGAAGTGATAGAATAGGTAGCTTGTTGCAGTAGTATGCAATGCAAACTGCCGCCCCTAGTTGGAATTAAGCAGGCATTATAAATGAGGAAGCCCTATTGTATAGCAGTAATTACAATGGAGGAGTCTTATAGCAGTAATTACAATGGAGGAGTCTTGCCCCTGGAGCAATTTACCGGTAGTCGCGCACCGATGGCGGCCGCGAGTGGCGGCTGCGAGTAGTGCGCTAGTAGCGGCAGCTGCTAGTAGTGGCAGCCGCTAGCGTCTTTGCCAACTTACCGGTAGTCGCGCACCAATGGCGGCAGCTGCTAGCGTGTTCGCCGCAGAGCACCTATGGCGGCCTCGCACCGATGGCGGCCTCTGGTAATGCCTCTCGCCCTGGAGCAGGTGGTCGCATTGCTGGCCTCGCCTGCGCGACGGCCGCTAGTAGTACCGCTTGTTCTTCCCGTACGGGTCATTCAAGTTCGTGCTACTTCCCGCAGCATCGTATGGATACGCGTTGTGCGAGTACTCCATGCCGCCGTAGCCAGTGCCGGTGTCGGCGTGGGTGCGCAGCGGCTTGGATACACCGTAAATCGTAGACCCAGGCTCCACGGGTCCGGCCAGTCCATCCCACGACCCTCTGTTGGCGCCATGGCCAGTGTTGTCGTCCTCAAAGTCTTTAAATTTGGTTCCCCCCGGTGTATACTGGTTGTTATTGCTCAAGGTCTTGGTCAAGTCTACGTCCTCATGACCTCTTAACGCGGCAGATCCAAGAGCATCTAGTTCCGTGCCCCCAAGAACCTTCTCGTCGCCCTCGTTCCGCTTGATGAACATCACACGATCGTCGTTAACCGGCGTGTACTTTGCATCGGGATTCTTGTACAAAATCGCCATAGTACACGTAACAATGGTGAAAATAAGCAAAATCAATGAAAAAACCGCATTGATGACAAAGAATACCACACCAGAAATTGAAGTAACTGCTGCCTTTGAACCAAAAACTTCGGAAAATATCAAGAAAAACACAGTGTTGACAAGATTAACAAAATGAACCATAATGTTAAAAATATTGGTACGTCTGTCCATATATGGTCTGATAGCACACAACGCAATCATATAAATAAGCTCAATAACAAATACAATGACCGCTTGGACTTTTCCCTGGCTCTGCAAAACCGCAACAATAAGAGATCTTAAAATAATGTACGTTAACGAGATGACAATCCAGTAGTAGCAGCCAGCAGAGTATTGGACATAAAGAAATCCATATTTGTTGAGGATTTTTGGATCACCGTATAAACTATAAGCTGGATTTTTATAAAGCTGGACAGACTCGCGGCCAATCATACAGACTCTCACTGCCGCTTGGATAAGAATTCCAAGCACAAGGACAACCAATACAATTGCCATAATCATAAGGGCGACCGAGTCGCGCTCTGTCAATTCCCAAAGCCCCATTACAATCACTTGCGGCAAACCAATAAAGAATAAACGGTACATGGAGCCCTTGATGATGCTTTTCCACTGTGCCCGATACTCCAGAAACTTGCCATCGCGCAACGCGCCGCTCTTAACTAGCATTTCAACAACCGCTTTAAATATAGCTAAACAGACCACTAAAACAAACGCAAAAAAGATTGTGAAAATCATTGATGTGAAAAAAAGCAGCGTAATCTCAATGTTGGCAAGATACGCAACTCTCTGAATACCACGAAGAACCAAGATCTTTGAAGTCAAGGCGGTGTTATTCTTTTCATCAGTATTGTAAAGAGCAGAGTCCTGTAGAGCGGCAGACGAGTCCAGGTCACGCTTGAAGAAGTTGAGGACCTGGCCCTTTTGCTGCGACTTGTCCCAGAGGTCGCTCATGTACTGCAACGTCGCCAGACCTGACCGCTTGAGGAGCTTCTTTTGCACGGAGATGGAGAGGATCTTCTTGTTGGCGAGCACCGACGTGGACGTGCCGCCGGTGGACTGTACGTACCAGTTGGCGATCTTGGACAACACTTTTAAGTGAATAATACCCATCAGCCACTGGAAGTTCTGGCTCCACGCCGCGGCGATCGGCGGCACGGTGTTGACGGCCATCATCAGCACGATGGCCACGCTCTGGAAGTACACGAAAAGCGAGAGCGAGTTGCTCGCGATGTGCGCCGCGGTGCTCAGGTGGCCCGTAACCAGAACAACTCCAGAAGTTATCAACCCAATACCCAGAATAGCCGCGATCGGCCAGCTGGCGTACGGAGTCTGCACGGTCTTACCGTTCGTTAGCAACGCCTCCACGCACGCCACCGCCGTGTTATTCCCCTTGTCATCATCGTCGTCGTTAAACACAACCACCCGCACTCTGGCGTCCAAGTCTGGTACCGCAAACCCGATCCCCGGGATCTGTTTGGCGAAACTATCACCAATATTATAGTTGGAGTCCACGTCAATCCGCCCGCCGGAGATCGGACAAAGCGTCGGGAACCCCAAATCACACATCAGAATGTTTTGCTGAGTAATAGTAAGACCATAGATAATAACCAGCACCGTCGCCCGGATCTTACCAGAAAGAGTCGTAATGGCGCTGATGTCAAAGTTGACCTTGGTGTTGTTGGGCGTGTAAATCACGTTGAAGTACGACGCTGTAAGCTGCGAGTTCCGCATGCACGTGAGCAACGACGACGTCTCAATATATGACTCGCACACACACAACCGCGCCCATAGCGCCACCGCAACAACAAACTGCGAAAACTTCATGCTCCCGCGCCCTGTGTCCTTGACGGTTTTGTGGTAGCGGCGGCACGTGACGCGTCACGTGGCACCGATGTTATCGCGATGGCCGCCCCCTGGGTGCGCCACCATGAGTGCGCGGCGGACCGTGGAAGCTATACCTGGGTACCGGGTTACCCAGGAGATTGGAAAGGGGTCGTTTGCGAACGTGTACCAGGGCGTCCTGGAGGTGAGTATTTTTGTTTCCCCGTGCCGCGGGGCGCGCGCGCGCGCGGTCGCGG
>JAJLYT010000119.1:0-16456 GCA_030571755.1 Saccharomycopsis olivae (nom. inval.) | reverse complement strand
TAAACACGCCCAGCCGGGCTCCGCCGGGCTCCACGTCGTCCTCGGTCCTCGCGCTCGCAATCCACCCAGGCGCAAGCCCCCGCACGTCGTCGCCCGCCCGCGTCTCGCCCCGAAACCTCTCCACCTCGCCCTCGCCGACCCCGTCGCCCATCGCCCGCCCCTCTCGGTCGCCCAGATCCTGCACACCCCACAAACCGGCGCTCACCACCTCCCCGCTGTCAACCTCCCACACTAGCCGCCGCTTGCGGCCGCCGCTCAGCGGCAACTTCCACCCCATCCCGCCGCCGCCACCAACACCGCCACCAACACCACCGCCACCAACACCACCGCCGCCGCCGCCGCCAACACGCCTTCTCACCGCCATCAACGGGTTGTACACGTCCCCGTTCCTATAGCACTTCTCAATATGTAAATACTCCGCCCCAATGTACGCCCGCGCCCTCTCCGCGCGTATCTGCGAGGACTTGGACACACTGCCAACAACCGGCTCAAGAGCCCTGATATTATACGTCCTCACGGGATCTTCTCGGACATAATGCGGATCAGCAAAGTCAGCCATTAACGACCTGCGCGCATCAAGCATCATACTAGAGAGTCTGCGAGCCAGCGCAGCCTCAGTCGCGCCCTCATAATCACCAATTCTTGCGCTAAATTCATCCTGTGCCGCATTACCCGCCTCTATGTCATCTGACCTACCAATAGAAAGCTTGGTTCCAAGACTCTGTCTTAGCTGACCACGACTCGTGGAATATCGCTTCCGTCCACTCATACCCCCCAGCCACCCGCCCCCTCCCGCTCCCTTCACAATCGCGTCACGTGCGTGCGTGGCTGGCGCGCGCCACCCGCACCGCCACCCGCGGCCCGCCATGTTGGGTGGCTTATATGCCCGCGCACGTGACGCGTGACTAGTGTGAGTGTGCTTGTTATTGAGGCTCTGGCGAACTCGTAAAAAGCGACAGTTTTGGCTGTAACTTGTTTAAGACCGTTTAAAAAATAAAATAAAAATTAATCTCCACGCAATGACGCAAAATATTAATTAGCCGCTTAACATCTTGAGTTGCTTGTCTTCTTCTATTTTGTTTGTTTTCCCTTTTGCTTGTTTTTAAATTGTCTAGAACATAGTTTTAATTCCCCTCAATAAGTGGTATGACATAAATACTGAATAAAATTCAGGGTTAAAAATAATTTAATATATTAACTTGGTAAATTTTCCAATTGAAGAACACCTAAATAGGATTTAGTTTTGCTGGGCTATTTCTATTCGTCCCAACAATTGGATATTCTTGAATGGAATGACCTAATTTTAAGTTTTTAATAGTGTGCAGGGAGAAAGCTGCAAAGTATGTTTTGGATTATGCAGAAGTGCGCATGCCGCGCTGAGATGCACCCAATTAGGCTATTACTGGTTAAATTGTTTAATAATAAAGTTTGAACCACTGCACAATATTACATTTGTGCCAAATTAATGTATGGTACAGTTGTGGTATATCTGGTTGGGATCTGCCACCTCATTTAAGAAGGTTTTTCCTCCCTTTCTCTCTTTTTAATCTTTAAATATTTATCTCCATAACTGTGGTTTATTTAATTAATAATGGCAACCCCAGAATATGGGACACAATCTGATAGTTGGAGATTAGATAAACCTTCAAAATTAATTAGAGTTACTGGTCTGAGTCCTGATGAATCTGATGACGAATCTGATGACGACATTAGCTACTCAAGGGCAAAGTACCAGCGTCGTCACATTGAGTCTGACGACGACGACGACGAATTTGATTTAATCACTCCAGCAGCGAGGGCACACAAACAACAACAGCAAAAATATTTTCAGCAACAAATACAGCAGCAACAAATACAGCAGCAACACTTACAACAACTACAGCAAAAGCAGCAACAGCAACAGCAGCAACAGCAGCAGCAACAGCAGCAGCAGCAGCAGCTAGAAGCTCAAAGGGTCCGCGAACTGCTGCGATATCGTCAAGACGATATCACTAGACATAACCTGAGACAGCTGATGGGTAGCGGCAGTAGTGGTGGAACTGGTACTCCTCCAAATAATACAGTGACAGCTACATGGTCCGCCGGATCATCCGGTCGTCGTGGATTGCCGATCATTGATACCGCTGGATACCGTACGCTTACCGCCACACCTGAACCACAAGCACCACTACCTACTCCTCCTTATCTGGCTACAACTCCAACACAGTCTAGCTCTCCACGTACACTTGGCGCTCCTGAACTGCCAGTGACCAGTCTGGATACATCTAGTGCATTAAGTTCAGGAGGTCGTCGTCGCTATAATAAACTGAAATTTAGCAGTATTTTTGTTTCTAATAAAGAAATTCAACGTCAAAAACAAATGACAAAATATTTAGAATCACAAAAAGGTTCAGTAATAAATGAACCTTCAGATTATCAACGTGATGGTAGACTGTCAAGTCTGTCACTGAAGTCAAAAATAGGACGATTCTTTAAATAAAACTTTAGAGAAGGTCTAGCCTTGTCTGTATGACTTTCCCCGGGCCCGAGGAGAGATCAAGTCCCTGAATTTCAGGGTAATAACAAGAAGCGGACAAGAATAGCATAAGCGAGTGTTACGGTGCGCTTAACCGGGTACTTAGGGTTACCGAGCGGGAACCTGCCAAGGTATTTAGTTAGTATTATAGTTTCAAACAGTTATTTTATAATTTTAATATTTTAAAAGTAATTAAAATTATGGGTTTGTTATATATATTATTATTATTTTTTTTTTTTTTACAATGAAAAGAGGGTGAATACTAATCCTTTTTATAATTAGCAGGAACAAACTAATTAATTTTGAGGATAACCATGCACGTGTGATATAGTGCGCAGATGTACCGCACTATATCACCGATGTGCGGCGCCGCATGTCAGGTCGCATGCGTTTGTTGTTCGCATATCCATAAGAGTGGGAATCAAAAGTTTGTGGTCAAAGTCGTTGACCATCTGTATGCAGGACATATATAAATAGATAAAAGTTTATGCACTTTTTATCTTATTATACAAATTTAATACATTAATTACAAATAATTTTTTTAAAATAACAACCTCTTCCTATAGGGAAATTTTTTCTTTGTAATAATAAATTGATTGATTATGTTTCCCTGCAGTGCAGTTTATGGACCTTCAGCTCTGCGTGCTCTGAGCACAGCCTCTCATCAACATCCTTGCACCAGCAGTAGCGGAGTTAGATTCGGTGATAAAAGCAGAGTTTTAAAAGTATTTAAATAGACAGAATTCCTGTTTGAAGAAATGTGAATATTCTCTAATAATAAAGCGAAATGACTTGGGAAGCTTATCAGTATACGCCATCTATTGCATTGGCAATTATCGGAGTTGTCTTATTTGGTATTGCAACTCTTGTAACATCATGGCAAATGTTCAGAACTCTTAAAGTCACAAGATCAAAGTATGCTTACGCCCTTATACCCTTTATAGTTGGCGGATTATGTGAAACTGTTGGATATATTGGTAGAGCATTATCTAATAATAACACATCAGCTTTAGGACCTTATATTATGCAAGCAATTTTATTACTTATTGCTCCTGCATTATTTGCTGCTACTATTTATATGACATTAGGTAGAGTAATTAGAGCTATTAAAGCAGAATCTCATAGCATTATTCCACTCAAATGGTTAACAAAGATTTTTGTTGTTGGAGATGTTGTTTCTTTCCTTATGCAGGCTGCTGGAGGAGGTATCCAGTCATCTGGAACATCAACATCTTATGATACAGGAGCACATATCATCGTTGGCGGTTTATTTGTTCAGATCGTCTTCTTTGGTGTTTTTATGGTAGTTCTTACTTTGTTCCAGATCAGAATAGTAAAAGATCCAACTCGCGACTCTATGCTCTTGAGACAGGTCCCATCGCATATCCGCAACTGGCAGGCTATCCTTTACACCCTCTTTACTTGCTCAGCCCTTATCTTTGCAAGATCTATCGTCCGTATCGTTGAATACTTGCAAGGTAATGATGGCGAAATTGTGGCCCACGAAGTCTATTTATACTGCTTTGATGGGCTCTTGATGTTTATCAATATGCTAGTATTTGTCATGCAGGACGTCTCAATGACTCTCGCTGCGGGAGATCTGGCAGGATATAGTAAGCATTTGGAGATAGAGATGGTGTAAGGTTAACCATACCCAATCTTCCCTTCCCCTTAATTTAGATTGGCGAACTCAAACATGCATGGGCGCATGCTCCACTGGCAACATATAACACAAACCTTTAGACAAGGGATATATAAGCCAACATTTCACCCTCAGTTCGCCACTCAGCTCACCCTCATACCCTTATTTTATCAACTACTTTAAGCACAGCTAACAGCGCGTATTCAGTTTCTCTGTGTAGTTAAAACGCTGCAGTGCAGCATACCTGGCTGCCCTCTGTATATTCAAAGTTTATTCTCATGCACTCAGATAAAACAAAGTTGACTTACACTGACCTTGTCAAACCTTTGCAGAACTTGCGTGGGTTTCCTTGTGTTAAATGGCTGCACAAACGCATCCTGCACGATGCCTGTGCAGCAAGCAGGCAGCCCTACTCCGCCACGCTATTTTGCAGGCTGCGTTTGTGTAACCGTTACACAAAACCACCCTGCGGTATTTAACGCCGCAGCCACGCCCGCAAGATAAATATTGTGCCTTTATCCCAGCCCCACCCCCATCCCTGCGCCCCAATCCTCTGCAACGCAACACGTGATCATAGATGTATACACCACGTGATCATATCGCAAGAGGGAGAAAAGCCGGCGATTATTGGCGGAGATCTTTATGCCAGCCCTCAAGGTACGCCGGCGAAAAGTTCTTGTTTGCACGAACTGCCATTCAAAGAAGAGGAAATGCGATAGGAAGGAGCCATGCGGAACTTGTGTGCGGACTGGATTGAGTGACAAGTGCCGTTATAATTCAGTAGCAGCGGCCGGAGATAGCCAAGATAGAGATGATTCTATAGCTGAGCTTTCT
This sequence comes from Saccharomycopsis olivae (nom. inval.), assembly GCA_030571755.1. Taxonomy (NCBI): domain Eukaryota; kingdom Fungi; phylum Ascomycota; class Saccharomycetes; order Ascoideales; family Saccharomycopsidaceae; genus Saccharomycopsis; species Saccharomycopsis olivae (nom. inval.). Next base: position 11,465 of record JAJLYT010000119.1, on the reverse strand, counting down.
TTCTGTGATTATTTGAATACTACTGCTAAGGGAACGCGAGTTAGATTACCAGTTCCTGGAATATTGGGAGGAATTATTATGGCATCAGGAGATCCTGTAATGCTGTTACTAGCTGAATATTTAAGACAATGGAAATTCAAATATGATGCTCTTTATGTGGATAGAAAGCAAATAGTCAAAGAAGCGGTTATGAGTCTTGATGCTGCAGCAATATCACAGTATGGGAATTCTTATATTTTGCGTGTTCTGACTGAGAGTAATGGGGGCGAGGTTGAAAGGAGCAAAGCTGGAATTTGTGAATTTGGTAAAAATATTGGTGTTGTTTATGGGGGTGAAATGTATGACGAGGGAGTGGTTCGAGGGTATATTAAAGATAGGGCGGTGTGTGGGTTTTTTGATGGTGAATGGATGATCCAAGGAAATGGTGCGCGACGTAGGGGAACTGGCCATGATATTAAAGATATCGGGAATTTTCTTGATAAGGATGGATTAGTTAGAATGGCGGGTAGTTTAATCAGGGCCAGAGTTGGGTACTTGGGAAGAGTAGGTCAAGGTGGTGAGACTGAACGAGGCAGTATAAATGGTGTACGCATTAATAGCGAAGGAATTGTTGGGGTTGAGTCTATTTGGGTTGCTAGTCGAATTTTATTACATGTTAACGGTGTTTATGACTTAGAAAGAGTTCAAGTTGAGTTAGACTATTTAAAATATAAAATTTCAGGACCGGAGTACGATAGTTTTACTGAGGATGATATAAGTGTTGCATTTCAAAGGGTTATTAGTATTGCAGAGTCTGCAGAATGTTTTGAAGTACAGGAAAATGGGTGGCATGGATGGACAGCTGATCAGAGATTAGAAAGACAAAGATTAGTCAAGATAATGCGGCGCTTAGACGTTGAAATAAGTATTGTTTATGGTACGCCACTAAGAATGGAAGATAATAGAGAGTCTCAAGACACTATATTATTAGCAATTAGACGGTTGTGTGTATCGATGTTTGGTCAGAAAGGGCGATCAAGTCTTCCTATAGCGGCTCGCGATCTTTCGATGCTTATAGCCAGAGTTGAGGCACGCTGTAGAGGTTTCCTCTGGGGAGATATTAATGATCTTGAGCAAATGGTGTTACGATGCTTGGGTGTTTTATTAGCTATCCAGGGAAGATATGGAATGTATGTTAGATACACATCGCAGGGAAAAGAAGAGAAGGCTTCAAGGGAATGCAGAGTAATGTATGAAATGTGTTTTGAAGATCTAAAGTTTATTTTTTGTCAAGATTGGAATAATATTGATGGAACATTTGGAGGAGGAGGTATAAAGATGAGACTCAGAAACCTTTTCTTAGCTTGTAATAAATCACAAATGTTAGCTGTTCTGATACAAGTTAGATTTGGAGTTAGTACAGATCCAAGAATGCTTAGGTTAAGAAAAACCTTATGGAATATAACAGCACCGGTGTTTAATTTTGCTGATCAAATGGCAAGAGATAGTATATGTGGATGGAGAAATGCGATGACGTTCAAGTATGGACAAGGAACAATCAGTGATGAGGCATTGTATCGAATGAATCCAGAGGGAGCAAGAGCATGTGCATGGAAAATAAATGATATGGAAGTTGAAGCTTGGGAAGTTTTGGCTGAAAGATTAAGTGGGAGTAATGAAGCAAGAGCAAATGGTGATAGTGCTACAATAGCTGGAGTAAGTCGATCAGAAATGATGGAACTTGTGCAATGGGATAAGATGTGGCTGCTGGTATGGAGTATCTATAAACAAGAAGAAACAAAGAATATTAGAGCTCCAGTTTCTGCTAATATCACCCCTGAAAGTTTATGGGAGCGTGATCTTGATTTATTGAGAGATATTAATTTTGTACCTGATTTAACTAGTGCCTTTGATGGGGAGGGACTCTGGGAATTCAATTGATTTGACAGGTTGCGAGTTCTTCGGTAGCTATCATAGAACAATCCTGCGAAACAGTAGCACTCCACCATGATCCGCAAAACTGTGACGATCTTGCAACATGGCATATATTTTTTACCAGGGAGTTTACCCCCTATTTAATTCTTATAGATGATGCGACCTCAGACTCACGAAACAATCATAATAATATTCTTCAGACAATGTGTAGGTGCTGCGTTTATATAGGGAAGTCTGTTACACCCAATTATGGAGGAACAGATGTTTTAGTTTAGTCTAAAACCTGTCGGAAATATGTCGTCCGTAATCTACTAGTAGCGATACAAGTCACGCAACGCATAGCTTTCCTCTTTACTGTATAGTATCTATCTATCTATATAGAAGATAAACCGCAGCCAATCACCCGAATTGTACAGCTAATTTGAGGAGCCATTGTTACGTGAAACATGAGGTACAGAGAGCCTATCAATTAATGAAGAAACAGTAACAACCAAAATGAGGAATAACCATTTCCGTATAAGTTACTGTTTACACACTGAAGTAACAGAAAAGCTATATTTATGAGTTATTATAAATTATATATATATATATATAGCCAATCAACCTGTATGATCAGCCTATAAGACCGCCCTTAATCTAACGCCAGAATAGCTACGGAACTTCAGCAAAAAAATAAAAAAAAACCCGCCAGCCATACTATTAAATTCTATCAATTAGCAGTATACAATTTAAACATCAAAATGCACATATGATATTATTCATCCCATGGAAACTCGCCTCTATTGACACCCCCTCTATCCTCTCTGACTATACCACTTCCTTGGTATATCTCACGATTAGCTGCATGATTAACACCCTTGGTAGAGCTTCCTCTTGATCTATTTGATTGGACACTATTAGATCTAGTATCTAATACTTTACTAAACCAGCTACCTTTTCTTTCTCTAGTACCTGATTGTAGCGAAGACAGCCCTGAACTTATACCACCAGCTCCACTAGGGATAATACCTCCATTCTTCTCAATTGCACGGTTATGTGCCTCTTCAACATCAAATTTTCCAGGTAAAATATTCTTCTGAACGAACTTGGCGCCAATCACTTTCAGTCTTAACCTTCCTACTCTGCCTTTTTTCAATTTACCCTGACTATCAGACTTGGACCAACTATCAGAAGTTCCATTTGTACTAGACAGTTCATTTAAACTATCATTAATTTGCCTCTGACCTTCTCCTAGTCTTTCATCAATATCTCCTTTACCTTTTCCTCTAGTAGTCCGAAAATCCTCATTTAAAGCTCCATTGTCTGCTACACTATCTCCACTTACCACACCACTGGAGACCCCTTCATCGTCAGAATATTCCGCAGAAAATCTAGTAATTTTTTGAGGTCCATCAAAGATATCATCTAATGAATCATTAGGACCCATGTTTATGTACAGAAAAAAAATAAAGCAAGAAAGCAAAAAAAAAAAAGATAATTAAAAAAACTTTAATTTTTTTTTTTTATTGGTTCATTTTCTAGATGGATCGACTTTTTTTTTTTTTTTTCTTCTTTTTAGCACGCTTGGTCGTTTTTATACGTTTAGTACGGTGGCCACCCTGGCATTACCCCCTGTTCACCCCCTTGTCTGTCATTTTATAGATACAAGTATGCAGATCGTTATTATCTTTTAAAAAATGGGATGTTTCAGAAATAAAACTATTGAAAATAGACCAAGTAAACTGATATGCCAGATCTTATAATAATTGTTTAAAAGCTGTATTATAATGCTATGTTTTTTTATGTGGTTGCATGGCCCTTGCAGTAATGTATGATAACGGTTCTTAGCCTTGTTTGGCCCCATAGAACGTAGACACTCAAATTCAACCCTTAATTACTTACAAAGGTAATTGTCATAGCTAGACGCAGTTCCGCCGTTTGATGCATGCATCATGCAGGACGTTATGCACGTCGGCCAGCGGTAATCCGATAAGCTAAAAATTTAATAAATAATCTACACTAATCATTAGTACAATTTAGTATTAATTTGGAGTTTCAGACCATTCGGCATTTTGTGATGGACCTAATGGAGAAGCAACACTTCCAGTCCCATTTTGTCCATTTTGTCCGTTTTGTCCATTTTTTGCGCCTTCTCCATCACCAGTCCATCCATTATTTGACCATGAAACTTCCCAAGGGTTCTGAGCGGTAGCAGTAGTTGGTGTTGGTGTACTTGTATCACTTAAAATAGCTTCTAATAGAGATGAATCAGTTCTTGACATTTGTTGAGCAAAGCTAGAGTTATTAGATTGACTCTCAAGCATATATGGAGGTAAAAATTTGCCAAACATGTTCATATCAATTTTATCAATCATACCTGAACGATAACCAGCAGACGAAGTACCAGAAACTCCAGAGCCGTTACCACCAGTAACAGGACCTCCTGCACCTCCTGAAGCTGTGGTCGACATCGGCTGGGAGCTAGGAACATAATCTGTACTTTGGCCTTGCTGGGAGCCAGGGCTGAACATTTGCTCTGAGCCAGGGCTGAACATCTGTTGAGAACCTGCTGTATACTGTGATCCTTGACCAGAAACCATTGGTTTAGAACCTTGTGTCAATGTCTCTGGCTTTTGATCACTGTTTGCTTTCTTATCCTCAAAATAATCATGATGCTTTTCGTGGAAACTTTTTGTCCGACGATTCAACTGTTCAAACATTATATTTAAAGTTTTATAAGTTCTTGCAGCAGCAGCAGATGTTTGCTTCAAATCAACTAAAACATCTTTACCTTGTTCTGCATATTGACGAATATTCCAAACATTTGCAGCTTCAGAAGAGTCATTTTCATGAATATAATAAACTAAACAAGCAACTGAGTAAAATATAGGATATATACTAAACCAATACGCTCCATTTAATAATTGTCGTGAATGCATTTCTTTTGATAATTGAACTATGCTAATTGCTGTATTAATACAGTCCATTCCATGTCTTAAAGCATCCTTATTAATACTTGGTTGGTCAATATAACTTGGTGAAATTAAATGAATAAATGGTCTGTAAAGTGCTAATTGAACATGAAGATAAGCAAGTTTGAGAAATCTATTTTGCTTATAATACCTTACCGGTATATTTGTATTTGACGGTGATAACTCAATTGGTAAATTATTAAGCCATTCCTCTAACCGAGTTTCTAATTTCCGTACTTCTGGTATTAACAGAGTAACAAATGGTACCGAGGTGTTATAAAACGCATCAGTATTAATCGGATAAATGGTCCTCACAATATCACCTAATATTAATATAAGCTTAGTATGGTCATTTGAGATTGCAACTGTACTCAACTCTCGTAAAGCTGTACCAGTACCTGCATTTACAGATATATTATTTCCATCCGCATTCACACGACCCATTAATGTATCATCTTCCAAGTCAAGTGGTAAATCTTGATCTATTTGATCTCTAAAGATTTGTGGTAATCCTAAAATTGTGTTCATATATACATCAATTTTATAAATTGACCAAAAAAGTCTTTTTCTATTCTCCAATGCAACAACGTTACCACTTGTTGTCTTTCTATGAAGTCCAATTCTGAATGCTGATCTTAAAGCTATACCAACAAACAGATAACAGCGCAGTAAATTGGCCGTACACTGAAGGAATATAATAAGACAAAATAAAGTTTGAATATTCATAAATTCATCAGTATCAACAATCTTTTTCTTTATTAGCACATGAGCTGCATTATAATAATCATAACAACGTGGATTATTTTCAAGTAAAGCACCAACTGCTAAAAAGGCATAGATTAAGCCAAGTCTTCTATTATGATCCGGTCTTGCCGCTGCTTCTAATCCATCATAAAAATCATTAACAATTCCCATTAAACTTACTCTGTTATAAAACTTGAACAAAAACGCAGAATCGCAAGCAGTATGAACTAGTCTGACAGCAACATCGCGCGGAGGTAAAGTTACCGTAGCAGCAGGAGCCGGAGGAGCATTTATATCAGTTGTCGCAGCTACCGATACTGACGCAGTGTCCAACACTTGCTCCTGACCAGCACCTGGAGCAGCTTCCCCTGTTGCAGCTGCCCACAGGTTGAACTGCCTTATAAATTGCTGCGTATTAGGCAATTCAAGAGTTGCCAACAGAGGACGTCCTGGTACACCAACTGCATTAATAGCTAAACCAGGAAATGCTTCAGCAATAAACGACTCAAGGCCCGCTAAACGAACTTCAAGATTGTGCTGAGCCTGTTTCAGCTTCTTATGAGCTGGCTGGTCATACAGACATGTATAATTATAAGCATGACAATGGTTACAAGGGGACTGACCATCACACTTTACTTTTTTTTTACGACCTGAAAGTTAGTAAACATCTAAAACCACCAGCCTCTGCCAGTACACCATAGACCATAGGATGAAGTCACGTATAGGCAAGACGCAGCGCTCTGTCCACTGCTACAGAGAGACGCGGCGGTCCTGCCAACTGAGAAATGCGATGTGGGGGGTCTAGCGTAGCGCCCCGTGAGGTCTGGGACGAGGGGAACCGGACAGAGGTTGAGTTGGGCAGTTGGAAGCCGTATATGCGATGTCAGGCGGTGCAAAGACGTGGAGAATCTGTATAGTGGCGCAGTGGCTTGCCGCGTGGCTTGCCGCGTGGTGGTGGCCTGGTGCGAGTGAGTTGCGGTGGCGGTGCAATGGCGCAGTGGCGGTGCGATGCCGTGGTCGCAACACACGCACGAACTGGGCCGCGGAGCGCCGCTTGCGCACCACGGCGCAGACCGCACGCAGCGACCGCACGCTGGCCGTCGTCTGTGCGCCACACGGGGACGATACAGCGGGTCTGGCCGCGCGCGCTGGCCTGCGCAGTCGGCGTGCGCCGTATCTCGACCAACAGAGGTCCAAAAACACACCAAAAACCGGGCCAAGACAAGCCGCGCCGCATTAAAAACACCCCCAAACCACATATAAACACCCCCAGAACCTTTAACAGGCCAAGTAGCTGCCATAATGCCTATTTTTCACATACCCAGCATGTGAGCAAGCATCACAATCGCACTATATACTGCTTAAATGACCACAAATACCTTAGTAATCTAAAGCACCAGTATCAATAAACACTTTAAAAGTCTCTAAAAGCTTAGCGCCCGTGATCTGGAGTCCGTGAGTGCTCGTTCGAGGCCGTAAGGCATCGACCCCTAACACCACGGCCTCAAAACCTGATATAACTACCTTTTAAGAAACATAATGTCAATCTGTATGATATTAAAATACCCCCATAATCACTCATAACCTCTAAAATAAGCTTTACCAAGACTTGTTGATCCTTAATAGACCCCCCATCAGAGGCCTCACGGCCTCTAACTTGGTCTGGTCCGCCACATCCTAACACCACACCTTTACTTCACCCTCTGTTCACATGACATAAATACTTACATTCATCACAAGCACGAAGTACGCGCTTGCGCTTACTGGCCACTTCGTAGGCGACCATCGCTGCCGCCCAACCCGCCAGGCCCGCCCTTTGGATAGCAAGTCACGTGCGCCACGTGAAGTGCGATCTCGGGGCCGTCCGCGGCCGCCAGACCCTGGTTGCGGACCCTGAGCAGGTTAGGGGCACCGCGCAGCCGGTTAGCGGCACCGCGCCGGCGGTAGACAAACGCATCCACCACGGTGTCAGCGAGTATGCAGCGCCAGGTTCTTCTCAACGCCCTTGATTCTGCGAATGCGAGTAATGGGTTAAAGTGTCTTATTCTTGATGAGACTACTGAGTACTTGGTTCAGCTGTTAATTGAATCTAAAACTCTATTGAGACATGTGACAATAGTGGAACGTTTAGACCATGGTAGACAGACTCGTACTAGTATGGACGCTGTGTATCTTATTGACCCCACAGCGTTTAGTCTTGCTTGTCTTAAATCAGATTTTAAATGTAACCCTACTAGATACAAGAGCTCATTTATTTATTTATTGCCAAGTCCCGGTGCTGCCGGTATAATCAAGAGTTTAGGGCAGAGTAACAATCCAGCTTACAGAAGCATTAACTTTATCAAGGTGCTTCATATCGGCTACTCATCAATGAATGATAAGGTATTCTTCAGCTGTTTTGATTCTACGCAGGATGCCAATCCGCCAACTCAGAAAGATTTTAATGATGGTGATCAGCGACGTAGAGAGAAGGAAATGGCAGATATTCAGACATTTTCAGATTCAAAAAAGTTTAACATGTATTCTATGCAAGTTTATAATAATCCAGCATTAAGGGGACTTGTTAATTACTTAATTGAAAAGATTGTTACTTCTTTAGTTTGCTTGTGTGTTCAGACTAAAGAGTATCCGATTATAAGAGTATACACACCGTCAGTTTCAGTTGCAGAGAGCGTAATTATACTGAAACTTGTTGGCGAGAAAGTTCAGCAAAGGTTAGATGACTATTTACGTCATAATCCTGATTTCAGCCCAAGTATGGACGGTGACCGGTCGGTGATGGCTATTTTTGACCGTAGTTTGGACTTGGTTCTGCCGCTCATTCACGACTGGGGGTACGAGGCTATGCTCTACGATATGCTAGGCCGCCAGGAGCTCAACAGCAAGACCGGTATAGTGTTTTACTCATCGAGCAACTCTAACGGGGTCCCCTTGAAGCGCGTACTGAAGCTACAGGGGAGATACGAGGACAAGTACTTTGACCGTTACCGCGACATGCACGTTCTGGAAGCGTATAATGCCGTTGGCCAGGACGTGGACCGCATGATTGAAGCCAATCCGATGTTGGTAGACACCAGCAAGGTCAAGGACACTGCTGACTTGTTGCATATAGCTGCGAGCAGCGATGAGTTCAATGAGGAGCGTAGGCTCTTGACTTTGCACAAGTCAATGATTGAGAGATTCTTAGAGTTTAACATAGAGATGAAATTGCATGAGCTATCAGATATTGAGCAGACAATTTGTGCTGACGGAGTCACTGCTGAGGGCACTCGCGAGCGATTGCAGAGATTAACAGAGAGAATGATTGTAACTCTTGCTGGAGCCAATGAGAGGGGGATAGATAAAGGTAAAACAGTAGCACACCATAGACTACGGGTATTTCTTATTTGGATTCTTGAGAAACAAGATGGTGTTACTATGACTGACATCGAGAAAATGTGTAAATTTTTATCAATTGATATAGCGAAAACTATTGATTTAGTAAAGAATCTTCGATTGCTTAATCATGATATTATCAGACTTGGAAGAGAGCCCGAGAGACAGCCTCAGCTGTATGCTACGATTGATGATACCCAAATCAACACCTCTAGAAGAATTCCTGGTATTGCTGGCGTGATTAAGAACTTGATTGATAAAGTTCCAATGCCTGAGTTCTCTTACACGAATGAAGCGAACAGTATGGCGGAAGAATCTCTACCAGCCAACTCTTCTACGACTTCATTGAGAAATAGAAACCTTCAAGCGACCTGGGCAACCAAGAGCAGAATTCAAAATCAGCAGCGTCAGAAGATGTTTGTCTATGTTATTGGCGGTATTACTGCGGGTGAAATTCAGGCAGTTCGTGCATGTTCTGAGAAATATAATAAAGATATTTATGTTGGTTCCGAGCACTTATTAATACCTTCAGAAACAATATTTAATTTACAAAATTTAAATGCTGATCCAAAGCATTTAAATATCTATTTACATGCAAAACTAGCACACGACAGCTCCAGCGAAGTGCCTAAGGTCTTGCTCCCAGCAGCGCCTAGACCACCGCCACATGATCCCCAGGCCCATCAGCAGCACATGGGCGCCCCGCAGAGAATGAACCCGAACGCCCCGCGGCCTCCATTACCGGCAACCCAGTCCGCGCCGGCTGCGCCAGTTCAGAAACAAAAGAAACATAAATTCGGATTGAAATTTAAAAAGTAATCCAAAAAAAAATACACAAAATAATAACTAATTTTAGACACACGAGCCAGCTGTAGCGGCGATACGCGCCCGTTTCCACCAGGAGCTCCAGTCATGAGGCCGCGGTCGCGACCGCGGCCTCGGCAGCGCTCACAACCTGTATAAAAAAGGAAAATTTTAGGGGCGGCGGCGGGACCCAGCATGCTTGAGGATGAGATAGACGACGGAGGCAGTAGACGTAAGGGGCGGTCAAAGAGTACTGAGACGTCACGGCGTCGTAGGAGAAGAGGTAGTAATAGTGGTAGTATAACAGGTGGTTCTAGTGGTTCAGTATTAGGAAGTTTAGCTAATGGCGGTGGCGGTGCAGGCAGTGGCAGTGGCGGTGCAGCTAGTGGCGGTGCAGGGATGAGTACTAGAAGGTTTAAAGTATTCAGGAACTTATTATTACTAGAGCATAGTTTAAGACAACAATACATTGAGGAACAGAGAGTGCGAGCACAATATACAATGTTTTATATTGGTATGCTAGCCGTGGGACTCTTAGTTTTTATACGATTATATTTTGCCGGGGAGGACCGACTGTTTTACAACCAAGCAGGGAAGTTTTTGATTGTTTTTCAGATATTAACGTTAGTTTTGTTTCATTTAAGTGGGGAGTATAAGCGTACTATTGTTATTCCAAGACGATTTTTATTAAATAGTAACAAGAGCTTACGTCAGCTCAATGTCAGGGTTATTAAGCTTCCTAGGAATACTATTGAGCAGTTTATGAGCAGTGTTAGAGATATTATAGGATTTATTGCTAGGATGGCAGATTTAGCGTGTGGCTGGGTTATTCCTGGATGGCTTGTTAGGGGCGATTATGGTGGGGTTCGGTGGACTATCAGGAGCGTGAAGAAGGTGCGCGCGGCGTGCGGGCTCATTAGCGGCGGGTGCGAGGTGGACGATCTGATGGTTTTGGGGGCGGGGATGAAGGTCAAGTTGGTTATGAATCTGCGTGTTTTTAGTACGTCGATGCGCGAGGCGTGGGAGATGTTCAGGAATGAGTTTTGGCGCAAAGAGTTCGAGCGGCGCAGACGGTTGGTGAGTACCGTTGACTGGGATACCAATGTTTGGGCACTAGAAAGAATGGTGTTGCATAACGAAGTTTTAAATAATGAGAGCTCCGGTAACAGCGGTAGTGCTGCTGCTAGTAATTTTGGGACTCCGAGAACTCCAAGAAGAAGAGTGCGCCGCGTTGCCTCGCCAGAGGCACTGGCGGTAGCCAACAGCGTTACGCCGCTAGCGCACGCACCGCTAGCGGCGGTGCTCAGCGGCGATATCGGCAGCTCCTCCGCCGCCGCCGCGGGCATCCCACTAAGAAAAAGTGAGTTGGTGCGCCGCGACCGCGACGATCGCAGAGAACGCAGGAGGTCGCAGGCCTCGGCGCTGCCCCACGTCTCCGACTCCGACCACGACCCGCCCAAATCGCGCTCCTAGCGTGGCGCACCGCCGCCCGCACCGCCACCGCGCTCCCGGGCCGGGCCGCACGTGACCCGCACCGCGGCCGCGATAAAAGACACCGAGGGGTGAAACGGGTCGCGACAGCGAGCTGAATGGACGAGTCTAGCACCGTGAGGAAGGATGCTGGTTTGCATTCTGATGAATACTACAAATCACGTGTTTCTCCAATTAGATATTATA
>JAJLYT010000118.1:0-16487 GCA_030571755.1 Saccharomycopsis olivae (nom. inval.) | reverse complement strand
CTTCAGCTTCTGCTTTAGCCTTAGCTTCAGCTTCTGCTTTAGCCTTAGCTTCAGCTTCTGCTTTAGCCTTAGCTTCAGCTTCTGCTTTAGCCTTAGCTTCAGCTTCTGCTTTAGCCTTAGCTTCAGCTTCTGCTTTAGCCTTAGCTTCAGCTTCTGCTTTAGCCTTAGCTTCAGCTTCTGCTTTAGCCTTAGCTTCAGCCTTTGCTTTAGCTTCAGCCTCAGCCTTTGCTTTAGCTTCAGCCTCAGCCTTTGCTTTAGCTTTAGCTTCAGTCTTATCCTCAGCCTCTAAATCCATAGAATCACTTGTATTCTGAATCAATTCAGAGCTGGACAAATCCTCTAACTCTACCTGAACATCCGCTGGCTCCTCTGAACTTGATTTTTCCTGTACTTCAGTGCCATTTATAGTAGCATGGTTAGTTAATTCACGACTATTCTCAACTTGCTTAGCAGTTTCTGATACATTGCTATCTAGTGATTTGTCTTGTTTTCCATTTGGAACATCCTCCTGAGTGACTATTACGGTGGGGTTATCTGGCATTTCGATATTTGATGGCTTCTCGTGCGCATCAACTGTATTTTGAACAGATACAGGATCACTGAGAACATCCGGTGTTAGCAACGTAGAAGTCTCCACATTCTCTCTAGAGGCATCTGATATATCTAATACCGACGTATCCTGCTCCAGGGTTATTTCACTTTCAGTGTTTTCTGTGAGGGTGACATCAGATGGTTTCAATTCCCCTGGGACGTCAACCAGAGAACGACTAGAAGTTCCAGACTCAGCTGTTGGGATCTCTGGCTGCTTAGATTTTCCCGCAGTGCCAAACCCAGCCATCTTAGCCTCCATTTCCACATCCTCCTTGGTAACAATGCCATTAACAAATTCCCAAACAACAGTGCCACTCTCTCCATAACCTGGTAAATCTCCAAGCTTTACTCTAAAGTAATCAATATCTTTCAATACATTCATCTTCTCAAGATTGTCATTCAATACCTTCGCATTCTTTGGAAGCTTCTCTGACGCTGGTTTGAAATTCTCAAACTCTGTCAAAAGTACTTTTTTATAATTATTAAATATCTCAGATAAAATGATCAAATACTGTTGTTTAGAAAGATTCTTTGTGAGAACCTTTGAAATCGTTATGGTTTCTTTGACGAGAACTTCCATGTATCTGTGAGCAGGCGCACTAATAGGCAATGGTTGGGAGAAGTCCAACTTGGATAGTTCCACAGCATGATTGGTTACACGATCGTTCATAATTGAAATCAATTTGGTAAAGACATCATTCTGATGATCACGTAATGCTTGTACTAAGTTATCGAATTCCTTTTCTATAGTTATATTGTTGCTATCATCAACATTAGCAGACTGCACTTCAAATGCTCTTTTGAACTCTTTCTTCTTAAGATTAGTAGTATTGATTGTTGTGAAAATCTGAGAAATAAATGGTATTAATCTAATGAATATTTCTAAACTTTGTGATGAAATACTCAAATGCTTAGCAGTAATGTGTTTCAAATCAGTGGATTTGGTCGCATTTGCACCCAAAATTTGATGCCTTATTTTAGAATTACATAACCGAATTAAATCCACCAAAACAAAGGGAAATGAAGAATGGTGACGACCCAAAACAAGATGTAATATGATAAGTTCCTTGATAGATTGTAGGATAGGTACAACCAAGGCAGGAACAACAATTGACGCAGATTCCACATTTTCTACCGGGTTAAACTCATTACTAGAGGTCGAAACTTTGGATATATCGTCAAAAGTTCTAATATTTAATTTTTTCATCTCCTTTTTAGATGGCGAGGAAATAGCTTTGTTAGGCGAGCTTATAAGATGATTTGGGGTCGGCAGCAGCAACAATTTGCCATCATCTTGAAGTGATGAACCATCTACTTTCAAGTAGGTAGTCAAACCAATAATCTCAAGCCATGACTCAGGAAGCTTGGTGGTTATTTTCTTTGAGCCTGCTTCTTTGAAGTTATTACAAACAGTAATAATCTCATCAATGAGATTCTGACCAGTTTTTCTCAAATGTTCACCATTAGATAAAGAGGTTAAATCTTTCCACACATCTGATTCAATTGTATCTATTGTACTCTTTTTCAAAATGGTAGTATATGACATATAAAAATCATAAATCTCTTTATTCAAGAATCGAGATAAATAGTTTGGAGGTGGTTGTACCTGTTCAGGATCTGCAATGTAAGAAGTTGATAAATTCTCCATATTAATAAGAAACACCTTATTTAATGTATAGTATTTTGCAAAATATTCATAACTTGTGATAGAACAATTGGATATTTGATCAATTTTAATATTTGATATTTTATAAAGTCTTTTGTTTACTATGTCTAAAAGTTTACCAATAGTAACAGAAAGATCTAGCCCAGAGAGAATATTGTCTTGTTCAGAGACTGAAGATGGTTTATATTGAATTAAATCAAGGGATAAATCAAGTAAAACTTTTTGGAAAAATGAAACTTTTTTAAATGATGAAGTTAAGCTTGAGTAAATGTTAACCAATACAACTTCGAATTCAAGAGGACTACTCATTGAACGAAGATTATTAACAAGGATTTGGTTAGAATTTCCCAAGTTAGAAGCAGAATCATTACTTCCAAGATTATAAAATGATGTAGATCCATTGGATGCAGTTTCGGCAGCATTGAGCTTTTGATTTCTAGATTTTAGTTCTTTATAATGAGAAACAGTATCAAAACTGTTTGCTGTTTTGTTTAATATGATTCTTGATGAACTCTCTCCCAATACAGATAATGAGGATTCAGATGATCGTGGGGCACTAGGTAAAAACATTTTAATGACATTTTTAAACTCCACAATTAATCTATCCTGTAAATTTCTAAAAAATATGAAAATATTGTCAGATTTTATAAGACCATATAAATATTTGATTAAGATTCGTTTGAACTGGTCAAACTCCACTAAAGAACTTGTATCATGACTAGGAGCACCATGGAGATGAGCAGAGGCAATGAAATCATTCAAATTATACGTTACAATCTTATTATCAAATCTTATGTTATCCATAAGCAAAGATAATAAACTCTGCTGTATACTATTCGTCTTCGAAGCTGATAGAGAGCAACGGAGATCATTAACTAAGAACTCAATAAATAAGTTATTCAAAATGATACCTATTTTAGCTTTTAAATCAGCAAGAAGTTTCATTAAATTCTTAATAGATCCGATAGAAGAAACATCTCTTATTTTTAAACCTCCATTAGAATCAGTAAATACTTTGTAAAACTTCTTGATCAAATCCAAAATAAATTTGGTATTCGAGAGGAAGATTGAGTGATTACTATCCTTTTCTATAATATCTTTAAAATTTGTCTCAAAAGATGTAAGATCACCATGAATTAAATATTCTGCTAAATTTATCAAATTTAATGAATCTAAATAATTATTAATTGAAGGTTCAGATGCAAATTCATTAGTATTAGCACTCTCTTTATAAAATACGACTTCAGCATAATCAGCAACTTTTAGAATTAAATTTAATTGAATCATTGATTGTTGTAATTTAACAACATTTAACCTTTTAGTAACTGATTCAAGTATCTTGAACGCTAAATCAGACTGTTTAGTCTCAAGATCTGAGAATTTCTCCATTAATTTTTGACATTTTTCAATACTAAGTTTCAGATTAGTAGCAATTTGATTTAAATCATTAAAAGTATTGAAGAAAGATGCAGAAGATTTAGATATTTCTTCAATTAAATGAATCTCTATAACATCTAAATACCATGATAATTTCTCTTGTAATTTTGAATTATTAACTAATAATTGTTCACCAGTTTTTGTATTTTCAATTGAAATAGAAGAATCATGTTTTTTTAAAATTTCATTACCTTCCATTACTTTATAAAAAAATCTTGGATCATCTAATCTAAACTCTTCATCAAAGAATACTGTCGGCACATTGTCAATATGATTCTTTGTTTGTACACTCTCCAGATCCTCAAATACTGTAGTAAGTGCTGATTTGGTTAAACTTCTATTCTCTTTAAAAACTTCGAATTGTTTCTCAATTGATGATTTATATTCGCTGAATTGTTCTTCAGATACTTTTTCAACTTTGGGGAGCCGGATCTGCGGTATATCTTTAATAGTTGGTGGACCAAGAGATATTTTTGTAGTCTTGTTATTAACCATAATCGCCATCTTATTCTTTCTCTTTAATTCAACACTAGAAACTAACTCAAATATAGAATTAGCTCCCAAAGGAGAATACTTTGTACTTTGATTTAAATTAGCACTGGAGCTAAGCGCCGGATTCTCACTAAGAAACGAAAAATTGGATAAAGATTCAAAAGAATTCCGAGCTGAAGATAATACCAGAGGCAGTCCAATATTATAACCAACACCTCCAGTAATTATAGACGCGGAATCATCATCGTCAGTGGCAGACATCACAGTCAGTCTCCAACCTCTTTATTCGCTAACTACGCCAAATAACTACATTGACACACTATCAAATTCAATGGTTGGGGGCACCGCTCGCGCAGGACTAGTATAGAGGATGATCCTACAATAAGGAATAATATATAATATGACAGTAATTGAATTTAATAAAAATATAATTATAATATGAGATAGTATATGATAATTTAATGAACTCTACTAGCTCTTCCCTCTCTTTCTAAAGGTGGAACTGGACTATTTAAATCACTCATTGAAAGAGGAACAGATCCCATAAGACCTTTACTAATTGCAAAATCACTCGATCTTCCATGAAGTAAATCAGGTTGATAAAATTCATCTTTAATAGGATGTAATAAAACTGTTTGATTTTTAATTGTAAGTACAGTATTTGTTGGTACAGTTATCCAATCTTTTCTTTCAAAAGTTAAAGGTTCAGAAGCTACCATAATAACATCTTGTTTTCTATCTAATCTTTCAACAACATATTGACCAGGTGAATATTCTCTAAATGATGAACCACAAGAAAAATGAAGTGAAGCTGCTTCTTGAGTTTTTGATGTTATATATCTTGAAATTACAATTGATGTTGAATCTGTTACTGCAAAATTTAAAAGTGATGGTTCAGTTATATAATCAGGATCTGATCTATTTATTTCACTTAAAAATAATTTAATTAAATCAATTGTTTTAATTAATGCACTTCTTAAAACATCTGCTCCAAAATCTCCTTGTGGTCTTTTAGTATCATATCCCATCTTATCAAGAGTATCAAGAAATAATGCAAATGCAACTTCTGAATCAGTACTTCCTTGAATATATAAAAAATATTCTTCTTTTAAATGATTTAAAATTCTTCTCTTAATTTTCATAAAATTTGATATTCCTCCATTATGCATAAACATTAACTGATGATAAGTAAATGGATGGCAATTAGTTTCACTTAATGTACCATAAGTAGAAGCACGAACATGAGCAAAAACTAACTTAGATTTAGTCTTTTCAGCTAAAGTATCTAAATTTTGATTATTCCAAGCTGGTGTAATCGCTCTAAATATACATGGTCCATCATTCTCATCATCATTAGCATAGTATCCAACTCCGAAACCATCTCCATTTATAGGCCTTCTTAAATCTAATCGTAATCTAGAATCATAAGATTGATTAATAATAGAATGTGCTGGTCTTGTTAATAAATGTGATAACTTAATATCCTCTTTGCCTTTAAATATAAGAAAACGACACATATGGTGTAGAATTAAAGTCCTTAAACAAATATACTTATCAGTCACACAACACTATCGCCATCGCCACACAGTTGTGGCTCTGGTTGCGTGCCCTGGGAGGGTACTGGAGGCTGGGGAGAGGGCGCGGGCGCGGGAGGAGTTTACAGGGAGCTCAGAAATCGAATTTTTTTATTTTTTGGTTTGGCAGTGTTTGCGGTGGTCGCAGCGGCGGGCGGAGCGGCCAACTGGAGGGGCAGCCTGTGGCCAGCCTCGCAAGTGGGTAGCACGCCAGCCAGCCTGCACCGTACGCGAGGTTCTTGCCGGTAGTGTACATCAGTGACTGTATAGCTGGGAAGGTGTGGTCAGTGTAGAGTATCAGAGTATCGTTCGTAGATAGCTACTCATTTCATATTAGCTGCAGTCTTTGAAAAAGCAGTTTAATCACAACGACGGTAAGGTAAAACTCTGTTATATCATGACTATTGTGCAGTGAGAATAATATTATCTATAGAAATCTGGTCTATTAATATTTAAACCATATTCTGAAAGTGCACTTCCTAAATCTTCAGTAGTAAGTATAATTTTCTCTTGTTTACTACTTGATCCACCTCCACCTCCACTATTAGCTACCAGCTGTCCAGCGACTAATGCTCTGGCTCTAGCCTGAGGATTACTAGAATTATATATAGCACTTGTTGATCTTATTCTAGAATATTCATAAGCATCAGTTGCAATATCACTAATAAATTTTTGAGTAGCTAATGCTAATACTCTTTTAATTCTAACATCTGGACATGTTAATCCATTCTTAGCTAAGTAAAAATCAGTTACAGCATCTGGAATAATAGGAGCAAACTCTCCATCAACAAGTTCGAGAACTTCTTTTAAAGTTTTATTCTTTCTAGAAGTTGTTGGTATAGCATCAACTGCTAATTTTAATGGTAATTTAGACTTTTGTTTAGCCTTTTCTTTATCCTTTGCCTTTTTGTCAGATGCAATATTAGAAGCCTTTTGCTCTTCCTCATCTAACAATTCATCATCAACATCCATCTCCTCATCCACATCAGCAAGGTTAATACTAGTTTTCTGTGACATCCTGTACAGCACTGTCCTCTATGTCAAGCAGCGTAAGTGGTCCGTCTCGTACTCGCGCTACCGCGTATTCCTTGCCTGCGTTCGTTTTTCATATTCCCCAGTACAGTACGCATTGCCCTCTTGCGCGGCCAGCGCCCACCACAACACCACCACCACCCGAACCCCCCAGAACAGCGCGGCCAGCGCCATAACAGGCGCAAGAACGTCGCCGGCCGTCTGGGCGAGTCCTCCAGAAACCTCCTCCGCGCACCGCCACCGTTGGCGGCCGCGCCCTTCCCCCGCGTATCAGTAGCCCTGGCGCGTTCTGATGGGGTAAAATGCATAGGAGGGCAGAGGAGGAGGGCCTGGTGCGATGGACGGGTTTACGCGACTACGCCACCAGGCTGCTGGTCATCCGGGGGTGTATGTTGATGAAGGAACTGGAGTTTTATTCGCGAAGCAGACTGTTGAAAGAGAGATTGATTTCTACACTGAGATGTTTAGTGAAGATTTAGGCTCTGAGGCAGTAGATCTAGAAGGGTCAAAGTTGTGTGATTGGATGCCTCGATTTATTGGTAAACTTGAGCATGGTGTAACCAAAGAGCTTAAAGCTACTGGAAATGTAGATTTAGCTCAAATAGAGGCTTCAAATTCTCAAATAAATAGTGCTGATAATAATGGCAAATCATATGTTATGCTTCAGAATTTACTTACTGGGTTTAGTAAGCCTTCCATAATAGATATTAAACTAGGGTCACAGTTAACAGATCCTTTAGATAAATTAATAGCGGAAGATAAGCATAAACGTTTAGCCAATGTTTCAAAGAGTACTACTAGCGGATCTTTACATTATAGAATCTGTGGAATGAAGACTTACGGTAATAGAAAGAAGGTACAAACTTATATTGATCTGGGATTAGTACAACTTAATAATATAACGAGTGATCAAGATAATAATTCAGAATATTTAATTTTTGATAAAGTATTTGGTAAACTGTTAAATAAATCAAATATTGATCAAGCATTTAAAATATTTTTTCTTGAAAATCAATTAACTAATAATCAAAAATTTAAAATTTTAAAACGAACTATTGAGAGATTACAATTACTTTTCAATTGTATTATTGATAAAGAAATTAGATTATTTTCTAGTAGTATTTTTATTATATTTGAAAATGATTTAAATAGATGGAGTATTAAAGATACAAATTATGAAGATCCTTTAATTCGTCAAGATTTTGAAGATGATGAATCTGATCAAGATGAAGATGACGATAATGATAATGATAATATATCAAAAAATGACAACAGTAGCAATAATATTGATATTGCTCCTTTAAGTCTGTTAAATTTAATTGATTTTGCTCATGCTAGGAAATGTCCTGGGAAAGGTCCTGATGATGATACTTTAGACGGAATTGAGAATCTTCTTATCACTCTTGAACTGATAATTAATCAATTAAATGAATGATTTATATTACAAATATTAACCCAAAAGAAAGAAAAATGAATCAAGTAAAGATAATTATCTAGCTTCAAATTGGACCATTCTCTTAGTTCTGGCTTTGTATATCACTCTGTGACCACATTCTTTACAACGGATAGATTCATTCTTTCCTAAAGTAAAAGTAGAGGCACAGTAAGCACAGATATATTTGACACCATAACTCTTAACAGATGAAAATCCACCAGCAGCAGCACTAACGTTACTGGCTGGAACAAACCCTTCTCTTGAACTCATTTGTAGTATTGTTAGTAAGCTGAGAAAGTTTTTTTTTTCTTTCCTGAAATTCTTTTCCATCCCCGCGGTGCACGGATGTCGGTGCAGAGGTGTGTTGACCGATTTTCCATTCAGAGAAGCGAAGAGAAGAGGCAAAGACGGGGTCTTATTAATGATACAGTCGCGACTACGTACCTTTGGTACTTGTAGGACCTGTTTAGGTATAGTGCGCTGGCAGAGTACTCAGGTGGTAGCGCCGGTAGAACAGGAAGAAAGGGCTGTTGTGGATGTAGATCAGCTTAGCGATGAGCAGGTCAAGGCGTTTGTGCCATATGTTGGGAAAGGTTCTAAGTTTACTAGAAGAATTGTTTCTAAATATAATCAAAAGCTAGTTGCTGATGATGTTACTGGTAGTGCTCACTTAAGCGTTCCAAGATCTGATATGGAATATAGTAATGAGACTACTACAGAGAAAGTGAAAGGGTACATTATGGCCCAGAATGTTAAGAACCAAAATGTATTTGGGATGAATAGTGAGTTGACATATGAAATATTAAAAGTTTTAAATGATATTGTTATACCAGAAACATTAGAAGAGGATTCACTGCTGCATGTACATAGTGAAGAGCGATTATCTGGACGTACTCTTAGCTATTCTTATGAGTTTGTTCCTAGACCTCCAGAGCAGTTTAATCCTCGATCTTTTGCTGAGTATATTCATACTTTAACTCATACCAAGTTTTACAAAAATAAGGCTTCAAAGTTTGGTGGGCTAGTAGGTCAGATATTGAGAGAGTTGATGAGTTACAATAATCCAAAGACAGTTTCATTTCAAAAGAATGTTGAAGTATTTAATGATATTATATTCTTTTACAAAAAGCTTAATGATTTAGCATCAATGAAAGAATATTATTATCAAATGCTTAGATATAAAGTTTCACCAAATACAAAGACTTTGACGCTATTTTTGGGGGTAGTGAAACATTATAGCGATCTTCCTCATAACTTCAAATCTGCCAATGGTTTGATTTTACGATACTTAAAAGAGTTTCAGAAATATAATGTTATGCCAAATTTAACAACATTAACAGCTATATATGTTGCACTACCAGAACTTACTTCTAAGATTATGTTGATTGAATTTATGAATAAGAAGAATATTCCAATTACCAGTGAGTTTCTTCGTTCGGTGCTAACAGATTTGCTTAGTAGGAAATCTCCTGAAGCTGTGGTGGAGTTTTTAAAGAATGATCAATCTCAATACTCGTTAGCAGACTTGGATGTGATTGGAATTAACATTCTTGTGGCTCATTTTATAAGGGCAAACGATTATACGAGAGCTTGGGATTTGTATATAGATCTAATAACCAGCAAAGATTACCCCAAAGCACGGCCTCACATTAGTTCGGTGAATACTTTTGTGAAAGAGTTTGCCCAGCAGGGTCGGCTTGATTTGTGCTTAGCGGTGATGAACACATTCCACCGGAAGTTCCAGATCCAGCCAAATATTGTGACATATCACAACATGATTAAATGTGCAGTTAAAGTCGGGTACACTAAGCACTGGAGAAATATTTTGAGAATAATATTTCATCAAGCTAATGGTGCTACCAACGGTAATATTCTGAGTTTGAGTAACTACTGGCTTACCAGAGCACGGTCGAGATCTTTAACGGACAATTATGATGATTCAATGTTGCGCTTTAGCGAACCTTTAAATGATTTTGAAATTTGCTTATGGAAGGAAATATTAGAAAATATCCATTGGGATGATCTACAGATAATATCTAATCCATTGGCTTCACAGGAACCATATAGAAGTACTGTATTGAAGTTAGCAAAATTTAAAAAATCTGAAAAGTTTAATAAATCTAATATTAAAGAAACAAAAATCTCTAAAGAGCAACCTATTTTAGATCAAAGTCTTAGTGATTATTTATTGGCTAAGAATAGAAAATGGTTGGATAATAAGCCTAAAAATCAATCAGGAAAACGTATACGTTATTTGAAAAAGGTTAAACATGATGCATTTATCAATTTATATAGAAAAAGGGCTAATTGGATTGTTAATGAACCATCAAAAGCTCTAGAAATATCATTATCCAAACATTATAAAAGTGGATGATATTAATACCCTTTTATCACAAAATTGTAATTATAGACACATAAATATTATAAAGCATGTTCATATTATTTAATCGTACCATATTTTAATTAATTCTTCAGATACTGCTGCTGGGGTTAATACACCTAAATCTGTAATAAGTACCGTAAGATACTGGTGAGGCGTAAAGTCAACAGGAGGACATCTCTCAATCATATCAATCTCTTCTTCTTCTGCAGTTGTAGCATTTGTATTAAAATCTAAAGGAGAAGTTCCAGTTTTTAAATCATCTGGTCCTAAAGGATATAATCTAACAAATTTATAAGACTCTGCTGCTACATAAACTGGTTTATTAAAGCTTTTTGCTAATACTGAAATTTGAAAAGTTCCAATATTATTAATAATTCCACCACTTTCAGCAACACCTTCTGCACCAACAAGTACTTTATCAACTTTATTTATAACATAACCAACTGCACTATCAAGTACTATTGTTGTAGGTATACCTTTCTCTTTTAAAAGTTTAGAAAACTTAGCACCTTCAGCACTTGGTTTTGATTGTGTAAGAATTACTCTAAATCTAATATGTTTCTCAACAGCACATGTTAATATTTGATATACAACTCTTGAAAATCCATGAATTAATAAACAATCATCATCAGTAATGAAATTACTACCAGCTTCAGCGATTTTTACTCTAGCCTCTTTAGATCTACTCAAGAATAATTGACCATTCTGGACTAATCTTTTCTTACATGATTCCCAGTCTGAGTATAATGGTAAATTCTTTAAGACAAAACGAGAAAACAAGTCACATCCAGCTGAAAGTGATATCGAATTAGCTATTTTAGTCTTGAGAGTAGTGGTTGCAATATCCAAGAGATTAATCAACTCTGCTTGGGTAGACGGCTGCTTGGTTTCTATTAACAAAACCAATGATTCAATAGCCGCTATTGGTTTAGAGATCTCAGGATCATCCCTAAGAAATTTAAGGTAAGTCCCAACTATATCGAAATCATCCATATTGGCAGGTCTACTTGAGCCATAAGGACTGGTGATGATGGAAAAAAATGTACCAGCTCCTGCCGTTGCCCGGAGATGTCCCAACATACATGCGCAGTTCATGATTCACCGCAACATGGACTAGGCCACTATTTTGGGCGAAAGGGCGCATTTGCGATATATTGGCGTCAGCAGGCGACACAGGTAAGGACTGTCCATAAGCGACGCATGGTGTGGGTCTGATGCCTGCTTTGCACTGCCAGGACAGAGGGCTGGCCTGGCGTCTCTGGCTGGACGGTGCAGAGTCAGTGACACAAATGAGCCTTATGTTTATATACCAGAGGAGCTGCTCAGACTGGGGGTATCTGCAATACGATAAATATAAAAGTACGGACAAAGATATTTGCTATTTTGGATGAGACAAGATTTATACCAGGTACTGTTTGCGGTAGCCGTTGCGGCCCAGACCGCTACCGGACGAGTCGCCAGAGCACAGTTCTCCAAGAGAGCCACTGGGGCGACACTGTATGAACGCGGCGATGGCATTTACAAGCGTGGCATGCTCGACTTTTTCAGGCCACACGAGGGCAGTAACAGAGATACCACCGCTAGAAGCCAGCAGCAGTCTGCGATTCAGCAGGCGGCTCTTGGTCCGGAACCAAATGCCAGCAGCGCAGAGATCATGGCTGGGAGTGAAGTTGAGAAGAAGATCAACCGGGCACTATCCGGCGAGGCAGTTTCCAATAGCGAGGCGCAAAATAGAGACTTTGGCAGCGCGGCCTCAGTTCAGCCAGACAATGGTCCTTCCAGCATACCGCCGGTGCTCGAGCTGAACAGTACGGTGGTAGAGGGTGCCGACGATGAGGAGTACGAGGTAATCTACCTAGCCCAAGAGGACACTCAGGAGGTATATCAGAAGGGTTACTATGATGCTCTTGCGGACTTTGGGCTATTGAGAGTCCAGGCAGCGTCTGAGACCAGTGGCAGCAGCAGCAGCAGCAGTGAGCAGCCTCGTACTACGGACTGGGGCAGCGCCAGTATCGTGCGGGGTTCTGCGGTCGCTAGTACCAGAACAGTCTCAGACAGTTTGGAGGCTGTGACATCCGGTGCCATACAGACGGACAGGCCTGGACTTGCAACATCCAGTTCTGCGCAGCCGAGCATTGCGGCGACCAGCGCTGCGCAGCCAGGCCCTGCGACGACCAGTGTCGAAGAATTCGCAGCAGCGCCTCCGGCGTATGCTGGCGAGACGCTAGACCAGGGCCAGCTGGTCCAATTTGATGGCTATGGCCCTAGACAGCGGCACAGGGACGTTTATGGGGACCCAGTGGGGTTTGCTCCGGAGATGCGGGACTCGTCGCTGTATCAGAACTACGGTTTCCCAGCCCGCAATGGAGCATCGAAGCGAGTGATTGGGGGGACTGGATACTTTGTTCTAGCCGTTAGTATGGCCGTCTTACTGATTTGATAATGTACAGCAATGACAATGACGAATAATATTAAAAGACAGAAGTAAATGATTTAAAAAAGACCGCACCAAACCCTTTATGTAGACAAAAAAAAAACAAGAGGAAAACACCATAACACATTATTTGAGACAAATACGTAGATATTTTGAGATTATAATAGTAAAGAACCCTAATAGTAAGAGTTAAAACTCCAATGGTAAGAGTTTACATAGAAACGAGAGAAAACGCACAGATAAAGTCATATCATCGAAGCTATTGTGATTCTTTAGAATCTTGAAAGACTTCAGTTTTAGCATCAGGAGCCACATTGTTGTTGGTTCCTGTTAAATGGTTAAGTTTTGTAATTTCTTTTTGTTTCTCCACTTCTACCCAATCATCCATTTTTTGGATATTAGAATCAAAAATCTTAATAATGTTTGCAAATGAATCAAGTGATTCTTTAGCGAGCACCAAGATTTTCTTATTGGCAAAGTTCGGGTCAACAGCGTTGAATTTCAAGAATTTATTGGCATCTGAGGATCCTTCAATTTGACTAGCTGAAGAAGAATTGGCGATAATAGGCACTCCACCAGGACTATTTCTTGGAGATCCTGGTGTAGAGCTAATAGGGGTATGAAATTCATCCATATCAGCATTAAGAGCTTTAGATAAATTAGCAGGAAGTTTAAGAAGAACATCTCTTACACTATCTCTAGCATGTTCAGGTAAATTATTACCAGCAAATTTAGAGATTACAGTAACTGCTTTCTTAACTGTCAAAACAATATCTTTTTTAACTTGTTTGAGACCATCTTTATTATTAGATGATGATGATAAACGTTGTCTTTTAGTTGATGACTGAGTTTTACCAACAGAATTCTCATCTTCTAATTCAGAACCAGTTAACTTCTTTTCCTTTTCAGTAATAAGCACTTGAAGGTTATCAACACCTGTACTTAGTCTGCTGTTGGCAAGTTTAAGTATTCTCAATAAAACTTTTAAATTTTTCTTACTTTCTATAGAAACATTAAGATTCCAATTTTGAAGTTTTTGTTGTTGAGAGTGAATATATGCTAATGTACGATTATTTTGCACTGCAGTATTATGAATGAAATTAGACCGAAGTGATGATATTGAAGAGTTAGGAAATCTTTGTTCAAGTCTTTTAACAATTGGTAAAGCTACTTTCTTTTCAACATATTCTGCTCCAACTTTAAAAGTTGGCGAATACTCTTTTGATGATTGATAATAGTTAGATACTGTAGAAAAAAATTTCTTTTGATAGTTCACTTGACGTTCACGCAGCTGCTGCTGTTGAATAGTCTCATTATTAGAATCTCTAGATGAAGTTGACGAAAGATTCTCCATAGACGAATTTCTCAATTTTCCTAAAGCTTCAACCGCCACCATCAAGTTACTATCCTCTGTGGCTTCACCATCTTCTTCAACATCTGTTTCAACCGTATCGATGTCATTCGTAGCGGCATCAAATTCTTCATTCTCGTTATCATCGTTATCATTATCATCGTCAGCGTCGCGATGGCGCTTTCTCACAATATTATCCGTAGCCTTACTAGTCTCACTACCACTACTGGTAGTCCGATCCACCTCACCAGCAATATTACTACTCATCTCAACCTGTATAATAATTCGTAAAAAATTTTTCTTCTATTTAGCTAAAAACTTTCCCCGGATAAAAACTGCGTTAAATACACTTTACTGAGTGAAAATTGAAATATCTGAAAAGCAACTATCTTATGCTCTAAACACTCTATTTCTTCATATGATACCGAACCCTCTGCAGTTTTTGTTGGAAAATTCATGTGAAAACTGGGTGCGTAAAGTAAATGCCGTATACTCTCTGCAAGCCCAAGCGAGAATAACTAATCTACAATCTTAATAAATAAAACTCTCGCCCAGCAAGATAGATTGATGACTGTAAATTAAAAAGTATTATACAAGTATATTTATAAAAGTTAATTATCAGTCGCGTGCTTATATGCATTTCTCCAAGACTTAACGATCCTTAGACACAGTAGAATCATGGTCTAAGTAAATACCAAATAAATATGCAAATCTAATAACTATTAAATCAATAGCCATATTAATACTATCTTTAGCCAAATCAATCTTACTACCTCCAACTTCATGCCATGAAATTGGAATTTCTTCAATAATAATATTTTTTCTAGTTGCAAGAATTAATATCTCCACATCAAAGATCCATCTCTCATTATGCATAAATGGAAATATCTCCTTAATTGCTGATTTATTAAATAGTTTAAATCCACATTGGGTATCCTTAACTGATCTAATACCAAAAATGTAAAGTAATGTATGTAAAGAATACATTAAAAAATTTCTAATAAAAGATCTCTTTACCACCGCATCCGTGTTAACCATATGAGCTCTAGAACCAATAGCAACAACAGGAATTTCATCTTGACCCTCATGTTGATTCTTCTTAACTCCATTTATTAAACTTTTAACATCTGGGAACTTAGATGCACCATCTGCGTCTGCAAAAATTGAATATTTACCTCTAGTATACTGAAGTCCATGTGTTACTGCTCCTCCCTTACCTCGGTTTTTCTCTAATTTAATAACTCTGAAAATCCCCGGTGATAATTTAAAAGACTCCGCAATATTTAACGCAAACTCAAAAGTATTGTCCCTAGACCCGTCATCAACAATTAATATCTCAAAATGATCCTTTAGCTCAGAGTCATTCAATAGAAACTCAATCGCTTCATCAAGCATAACCTTAAGTCGGCCTGTCTCATTGTAGCACGGTATAACAACACTTAATATAATACCGTCACTCACATCTGAATTTCTACTCGGTAAACTTTCCGGTTCAGAATATACCCCTTTCACTTTACCGGTAGTTGTAAACGAAAGTTCTGACTTCAATGGACGTCTAGGAACATGTGCTAATAACCGTACAACTATATATAACTTAATTAACTGAATTAGTAAACCATTCTTAAACTTTAATATAAATTACATACAAAAAAAAAAAAAAAAGAAAGAAAACAACAGAATGAAACAAGACCTCTTACTCGGCCATTCCTTTACTTTCACTCTTCCTTTCCCTTCCCTTCCCTCTTTCTTGTATTTGTAACTTATACCCTTTTACACCCATATGCTAATCTTTAAACTACTTACACTAGCGATCCCAATAGTAATCAATCCAGCTAAAGCTGCTAAAAGATTATCTAAAATAGCCTCAATCATCTTCAAGTACCTAAACTAATGTCTAAATGACTTGCCAGAAATACCAATAGACGTCAGCGGCCTAGTCTTCCGTCCACCGCGATGTGTAAATGAAAAGTAAAAAAGCCCTGCTCTGCCGTGTCATTGACCCATCGGCGGCCACGTGACATATCTTATGAAACGCCGTTCGCGGTGGGGGATCCAGGCGACAGTACTGGCGGCGCTGCAGGCGCGCGCGGCG
>JAJLYT010000117.1:0-16492 GCA_030571755.1 Saccharomycopsis olivae (nom. inval.) | reverse complement strand
GGTGCAGCACGTCCCGCGGCCAAAAGTCCGCTCCAGGGCCGCGCGCCGCCTACGCCGACACGCCACGGAGAGCCGCAGAGCGGTCTGCGCGGGGCAGAGTGCGCGGGCGAGGCCGCGGTCTGCCAGATCCGAGCCCGCCCGCCGCCGCATGTCAGCGCACATTTATGTGCTCGCCTGCGCACCGCCAGCCAATCATAGCGCGCACATACTCTGGGGTGCTCACCCCCGAAACTGCATATAACGGCAAAAAGAGGACGGACCAGGTAAATAAGAGTAACAAGTATATTAAGGGAAAATAACTGAAGAACAAATAATATGCTCTTCAATACATTTCTGAAGAATACGGCAAAGAAGGCTCCATCCTTCTTTGATCTGTCGTATCATTTAAGAAACTATACTCAACTCGTTGGTCCTGATTTATTTACATCTAATACTAATACTAGTCATGGAACTTATAATCGTCAAAGTAATGGAGATAGTGGACATTCATTCCCAAATTATCATAATGGGATGTATCTGTATTATTCAGCATTACAGTTAGATCCATATACTTCAAGTTTAGCTATTCATCATTTAAATAATAACAGACAAATAGTGCCGAAAGGTACTACTACAACTTCGGCTTACCAGCAGCCTCTGGTACGAGCACCTTTGGATAAAGTTGTTCCAGCACGGACTATTCATAATATACAACTGGCCCAGCCGGCCCAGCAGCCAGTTCAAGCCAGCAAGCGCACTTACGCTACAGTTAGCAGCTCTTCCAGCCATCTCTTCAAGAAGGCAAAGATTCAAGGTATTGATGTCACTAGATATGTTACAGTACTAAGTGAGTATATTAGTATTCTGAATAATGAATCACAAAAGGCTTTACTTATAGCTATGCGTGATGTATTACTGAGAGGTGAAGTACTAGAGATTTATCCATTATATCAAGCTATGAAACGTCAGGAGTTGGCTGTGCCGCTCCCAGTGTATAATATTGTTCTTTATCTGACTATGGTTAGAGTTGTACCAGGTGGTGAATCTATTGAAGCTAAACTTACTACATTACTTAATGTTTATTCAGATATTGTCTCTCATAAACATCGTCCAAATACTGAAACTTATGAAATTGTTCTTGGAAGTTTGCTCCGAGGTGCATTTAATGCCCATCAAATATGGCTCAAGCAGCGCGGGAACGAGCCAGTTATTTGTGACGATGGATCATTATCTGTGAACCATATTGATAGTGGTGAGAACTATTTTAGACTCGCAGTTGAGATCTTTTTAGCTTCTAATCACAGTAGTGAACATACTTACAGTCAGGCAGTGTATGAGCTGCTTTTTTCAGGATTAGCAGTTTTTGAGTACCAATTTAAAGAGCCAGGTGGACTTGAGAAGTTCCAGGCTTCAGTTTTTGAAAAAAATGCATTATATTATATGTCCATGGTAAAATATTCTGATCATGGACTCATGTTAGAGGCTTATAATGAATATAAAGAGCGCAGTAAAGGAGATTTAGGTCTTCTTCTGGCCCAATACCAAATCTATGGCATGCTCTTATATCTGATGTGTGAGACCGGTCGTCATAACGCGGCAACACAGATCTTGGATGAACTCTTGTGCAGTCGCAGACCGGAGCTTGGTGATGTGGTATTAATGTACCTTATGGGTCTTATCGCTAGTGGAAATGGTGCTAGACTGAAACAGTTATATGCTAAATTTAGCAAATATGGTTTAGCTAATGGAAGACTCGCTAAACAATGGCATGTTTGTTCTTTAATGGATAGTTGTCTGAGAGGTGATTTAGCTGGAGCTGTTGAAGAATTTAAAACTAGCTTTTTAAATGAAGAAATGTATCAAAATAATGGACTTACACCAGTTGTTGGAACAGGACGTAAAATGGAACTTTTAGAAGATGCTGTAACTGGTAGAACAGTTAGTGGTGAACCAAATACTGTTGTTGCTGCTGTTCTGCAATATCTTCAATTATGTGAAAGTTGTGGAAAAGACGATGAAGTTGAAAGATTTATAAAATCTAATACTCTTGCTGGAGCATTAGACGAAGATGGAGCCACAATTCTTATAAAATATATGGTTGGACAAGGACGCAGCGCCGCAGAAATTATACAAGTGTTAGATCATGGTATATGTGCTCAATATGCGCAGTTTGATGCTAACAGATTACTTAACAAGTTGTGTAATCAGCCTGTGGTGTTGCAATGGTTACACCAAAATGATAATTGCGCTGCTGTGGTTAACAGTGAACTTTTCCGTCGCTGTAACCAACAGTTTAGCGTTAACAAATATGTAGCTGAGTGCGAACTGAGTTACAATTTAAACTGCAACAAATACTACGGTCTCGTAATGCTCTGGTTAGCTTGCGGGCCGGAAACTACAGCGCCTCGCGCTGACCTTCTCGCGGAGTTCGACAACTTGGACAACTACTACCTCGAGCGCAACATCGACGCGGAGTTGGCGCGCACCGACCGCCCAGAGGACGCGTTCTTCGCGCAGTTGGACGTCATGAGAAGACTTAGAAGTGTGGTGGGGGAATGTAATTAATTAATGGCATATGATGGTACTGTAGACCGTAGACACCGCGACCTTCGGCCTCCGGCCCGGCTGGGGCGCTGCCCCAGACCCCCGAGCAAGGGGGTGCCCCCCTTGAACCCCCAGCGGGGACCAGAGCGCAGTACAAGGTCGCACGAGGTCGCACGAGGTCGCACGACGCCGTGAGAGGCCGTGAGAGTCCGTGACCATTGTGCACCCCCAGGGCCGAAAATCAGCCGCAAAAACCTCACGGGGGGTCCAAGGGTGGCACCCCCTTGCTCGGGGGTCTGGGGCAGCGCCCCAGCCGGGCCGGAGGCCGCACTCCACCCCGCAGTCCACGACATCCCCTCGGCCGCCGATGCACCGCCACCTGCGCCACTGTGACGACCCCACACGTGGCAGCAAGTATAAATTAATCCCCAACGAGCCAACGGCCGCAATAATGGTTTCAGGCACTTCAATTGCGTTTAGCGAGTACGGAGAGCCAGTGGACGTGCTCCGGGTAGTGAAGCACGAGCTTGGACCTGCGGTTGGTCTGCAGGTGGTCGTCAAGAGCGTGGCGCATCCTATCAATCCGTCGGACATTAATCAAATTCAAGGAGTTTACCCTAGTTTACCTGAGTTTGTTGAAATTAGTAATCAGAGAGTTGCTGTAGCGGGTAATGAAGGATTATTTGAAGTAATTGAGACTGGACCAGATTCTAAGCTTCTGATTGGTGATTGGGTATTACCAAAGTACCCTAGTTATGGTACTTGGACATCTCATGCTAAGAGAAACTCTGAAGATTATGTTTTAATTAACAAAAGTGGCTTAACAAAGAGCGCAGTGGCTGGTGTATCAGTTAATGGATGTACAGCTTACGAGATGCTTACTAATTATGCTGAATTGGGGCCTGGGGACTGGGTGGTTCAGAATGGCGGTACGTCAGCGGTGGGACAGTACGTTATTCAGATCGCAAAGACGCTCGGAATCCGCAGTTTAAGTATTATAAGAGACCGGACTGATATGGAAGCAACTGTGGCTCATTTGAGCTCTCTTGGAGCTGATTTAGTAGTTGGTGAGAAGGAGGCAGGTACACGCGAGTTTTCTGCGAAATTTAAGCAATATGTCGGAGACAGTAAGGTTGGTCTTGGATTGAACTGCGTCGGGGGTGCTCTGTCGCTTAATGTTGTTAGACAGTTGACTGCGGGGGGTATATTTATCACTTATGGGGGTATGTCTCGCGAGCCTGTTCAGATCCCAACTACTGCGCTTATTTTTAAGGATATTAAGGTCATTGGGTACTGGATAACGCGCAACACGAAGGCTAACGGTGACAAGAAAGTCGAGGTGTTGAACAAGGTGGTTGGGCTACTACGCGACGGCAAGTTGGCCGAGCCCAAAGTGAGCGAGCACCCGGTTGACTGGGCCAGCGGCGACGTCCTCTCGCTCTACAAGACCGTGGTGGCCTCCGGCGGGAAACATCTTATGGTAGCGGTTGATAGCTAATGAATGCAAGTAACACAGTGTAGCGACGCTGCGCTCCAGTACCACACAGGGGGTCCAAGGGGGGAACCCCCTTGCTCAGGGGTCTGGGGCAGCGCCCCAGCCGGGCCGGAGGCCACGTCAGTAGCATCTTGTGTCGGTAGAGGCCGCGCACGAGGCCGCGACGCTGTGTGCGGCCTCCGGCCCGGCTGGGGCGCTGCCCCAGACCCCCGAGCAAGGGGGTTCCCCCCTTGAACCCCCAACGGGTGCTTGTGGACAGTTTTACACTGTGACTAAGTCCAGGGTGCGGCGACGGCGGTTCCTATTAGGACGTATGCCACGTCTCTCTGTGTGTACATGCGCCACGGGACGTCCACAGGGTTCCTGGCAGAACAATAGCATGCACAAATATACAAAGCATGCTTTTTCGGAGACAAGTTGCTGAAACTGGGGCCGAAGAGTACCGCACGAGGCCGTGGTGCTAAGCGAGCGATGTCACACGACAGAAGCGGCGTGTCACTGTCGCAGTTGCACCCTGGGGGTCCAAGGGGGACACCCCCTTGCCAGGGGGGTCTGGGGCACCGCCCCAGCCTGGCCGGAGGCCGTGCACTCGTCCATTACCGTCCCGCCAACGACGACCACCGCCCTAGAGCCGCTGCATGTTGGCCTGCCCAGGCCTGTACCGGCCTGCGGGCTGGGCGGGCCCGGGCCACCCCACCACGCTAAACCGGTATCCCGGTCTTATCGCGCGGGTTTTTTTCATCTGGGCCACGAAAAACAAATCATTATCTATACTACTTAATTATCCCCCATAAGCCATTAATGTCTAGAGCTATAGCATCCACTAAAGTGGTACTTGATGGTAAAATCCGTCCAGGCACTATTATATATAGTATTGAGTCAGGTAAGATTTTAACAGTTTTTGATAAAGTTCTCAAGGCTGAGGACGTGGCCCTTACTAGATATGATATTAGACCAGATACCTATAGGGATGTTAGTCCTTATGTAATTATGCCAGGTTTAGTTGATGCGCATGTTCATTTAAATGAACCTGGTCGTACTGAGTGGGAAGGTTTCGCTACTGGTACACAAGCTGCGGCTTTTGGTGGTGTTACTACAGTTGTTGATATGCCGTTGAATGCTATTCCGCCTACGACGACGCTCGCCAACTTCCACACTAAGCTCGCGGCTGCTCACGGCCAGACCTGGGTTGACGTTGCCTTCTGGGGTGGTCTTGTTCCAGATAATATAAATGACCTTGTTCCTTTAATGGACGCTGGTGTTAGAGGTTTTAAAGGGTTTTTAATCGATTCTGGTGTTGATGAGTTCCCTGCCGTTGATCCCGAGTATATTGGTAAAGTTTTAGATGTTGTAAAGGACAGGGATACATTAATTATGTTCCACGCTGAAATGCAGAATGATAAGGGAGTTGAAATCGAGGGTTTGACAGAGTTCTGTAAAGAGCACGGCCCTAAGCCTGCTGTCTCAGCATCGGACACTGCCGCGGCTGCTACATCCTCGTCTTCGTCTGACAGCAAAACTGCCGCGGCGTCTGTTGCTGACGCTGATGTCGACGATCTTGATCTTGATGCTCTTGATCTTGGATCTTCGCAGAGTTTTATTAGTAATGGTAAAATTCCACTGACTGGTTTAACTAGAGAACAGAGGGACGCTCTTGCGAGTTCGCCTGTCCTTTCACCTGCTGAACCAAAGTTTGGTCAGCCTTCTGTTCTAGCTAAACAGTCACCAATTCTTCGACCAATCGATGCAGCAACGCCTGATTCACCACTTCTTAGAGCTGCAGAGCTCGATAAAGCTTTAGCAGACGTTGATCCAAAACTCTACCACTCTTTCTTGGCTTCTAGACCTGATAATTTCGAAACTACAGCTATTGCACATATCCTCCAGCAATCATTTCTTCATCCAACGGTACCTATTCATATCGTCCATTTAGCATCCATGGAGGCTGTGCCATTGGTCCAGTTCGCTCACGCTCATGGCCTCCCAATCTCCGCAGAAACTTGTTATCATTACTTAAGTTTACTGGCTGAGAAAATCCCTGACTGCGCTACTCATTTTAAATGTTGTCCACCTATCCGTTCCGAGCGTAACAGAAAACATCTCTGGAAAGCGTTGGCTGAGGGCGTGGTTACTACCGTCGTCAGTGACCACTCTCCATGCGTCCCAGAGCTCAAGAATCTCAGTAAGGGTGATTTCTTTAGT
This sequence comes from Saccharomycopsis olivae (nom. inval.), assembly GCA_030571755.1. Classification (NCBI taxonomy): domain Eukaryota; kingdom Fungi; phylum Ascomycota; class Saccharomycetes; order Ascoideales; family Saccharomycopsidaceae; genus Saccharomycopsis; species Saccharomycopsis olivae (nom. inval.). Next base: position 10,272 of record JAJLYT010000117.1, on the reverse strand, counting down.
GCCTGGGGTGGTATCTCGTCAGTCGGACTTGGTCTCCCAATCCTCTATACTGAGACTCGTAAACTCGCTAAAGAGTACGCGTTCTCGTTGATCGATATTGTCCGCTGGACTTGCGAAAACACAGCCAAACAGGTGGGCTTGGACCACGTCAAGGGTTATATCAAGCCAGGCTATGATGCAGACTTTGCCATATTCGACCCAAACATCAAATGGAAGCTCTCTAACGAGGCCATGTACTTCAAGAATAAGCTCACTGCGTACAACGGGTTTGAGGTCGTCGGAAAAGTCGTGGAAACCGTTGTCAGAGGCCACAGTGTGTTCGTAACGGGCAGAGGCCACAGCCAAAAGCCGCTTGGCCGCTTGATCCTCGAGCCTCGCCGCTAGACGGTGAGTGCGCGACCTCTACGCACGGCCTCCGGCCCGGCTGGAGACTCTTCCCCAGACCCTCGAGCAAGAGGATGACCCCCTTGAACCCACAAAAGTGTCAAGGGACTACAGAGTCGAGTTTTCTACGACTCGACGTGGCCTCTGGCGGTTTTCTACTGCCTCTCGTGTCTACAGCATTAAGCACTATGCAGCATATTTTGATCTAAGGGTACTAGCGGCGGCCGGGTCGAGTCTGGCTAAGACAGCGTCCCACTGGCCCTGTGAGGCCTCTTTATAGCCAGCAACAATTTTGTGGAACAGAGCCTGAAGGTCGGCTGATGGATGGGAATAAGCAGCGATGCAATCAAGGAAGAGTAAACACTCGCCTTCACCTAAACCTTGTGGGTTGGCAAAGACTATATTACACATACCTTTAAAAGATGATTCTTTCTCTTCATTTGGGTCAAGATTTTTCATGTAAGCGCACCATTTATAAGAGAATGATGGAAGTAAAGCACCTGTTTCTTGCGGACAAAAAGTACCAAGTCTTCCAATAGCAATTGCAGCATTTTCAATAACAGTTTGTTCGAAATCTTCATCGTTAAGTAATGCAACTAAAACTGGTAAAACATCATTAAGATAAGGTTGTAATTCTGAATGTGTAAGTACTAAAGCCATTTCACCAAGTGTCCAAGCAGCATTATTACATACTGGACTTGTAAGAATATTTCTACCAGTTATTTCAGCAACAATACATTGCATTATTGGATGAAGATATGGTGTAACTATTGGTCTCATAGCATAAATAGCTAAATCACCAAGTAATGCAAATGCTGATTGACGAACATCATGAACTGGATCTTGTAAACAAACTAATACTAAATCAACTAAATTTGTACCACCAGTTTGACTAATAAGATCACAAGAATGACCTTCTAATCCTTGAACAAGTCCATCAATTAAGTCAATAGCAGTTATAATAAAATCTTTCTCTGGTGTACCAATATTTGGATCAACTTGACACATTTTATCCATATTAATACAATTTTGTAAAATTCTCATAGCTCTTTGATATGTAGGTACAGCATAAGGAGCAAATAATTGACCAAGAGAAGCAGCAACTGATGACATACATTCAAGTAATGGCCATAAATCTTTATCATCATCTTTAAGTTGTTCCCATTTAAGTAATAATGGTGGTAAAAGCATTTCAACCCAATCAGGTCTAGATGCAACAACATCTCCAACTTTATCAATAAATGTTTGAATAGAATCATATAATATTACCAAATTACCACGTTGATATTTTTTAAAACATTCACTAAAGTAACCAAGTAAAGGTTCAACAAGCTCAGCGATTACTTCATAATCACAATATCCAATAAAGCCCTCTAAGGCAGATGAAGCACTCTGCTGGACAATTTTATGTCTGTCTAAACCACAAGCCATTAATGATTGAATAGTTGGACCTAAATATCCAGAATATTGACCCTGAGCAGCTGCCTCACCGCATACCCATTCACAGTATCTACCAAGTGTCCAGCAACTGATTTGTCTTACTCTAGCGACAGGATCTTGTAATCTTTCAACAAGAAAGGGTATTAATGACGGTACTTTATCGCTAGCAAACTCAACACATGCATTGCTAATAGCACCAAAAGCTAAAATACCAGCTTCACGAATTGGCCATTGGTCGCTGACGATACGTTCTTTAAGTAATGGTAATACCACATCTAATACATCCTTAGATACTACTTTAGCCAACACATCAAGTGTAGCAGCAGAACATTTACGGAGATTCCAAGCAGAAGGATCATCCTCGTCGTCTGAGTCCTCGTCCAGAGCTCCCTTCTCCTTAACTCTGGCGTTCGTAGGCCGCACATCCTCGTCCTTATCGGCCTCGTCCGCGTCCTCCATGGCGTCCATTTGCTCGTAAAGCTCAACGTCCTCTTGCGAGTAGACCATTTTCTCTACCAAAACCGGTACAATCACCGGCACGACGCCCCTGACATCGTACTCAGAGGTAGCAAGCCCAAGGAGGAACTCGCACGCCTCAAGGGCCACGGACTCATCCGCTGATTCCACGATGGTGTGGAGACAGAAGTTAGTGATACCCTCTAAATGCGGCACTAAACTATCAGGATATTTATCTAAAATGAGATAAAATGATGTACAAACATTCTTACGAACTGCAGAGTCCGTCACACTCGTAACGCCAAAAAGTCTAGCTAATACATCGTCAAAATGAGCTTCAACACTGCGACTTCTTAGTGTAATAAATTGATTTAGGCAAATAATACTTTGAGCAACAATATTATTAACTCCACTTGTCATAAATTCTAAAAATTTTGGAACTAATACTGAAGAAGCTGTCTTATCTAACAGCATTGCAGAATCTTCACAAATTTTACATAAAGCTGACATTGCACCATCTCTAGCTCCAGAATCACCACCAGAAATAAGTTCAATTAATTGTCCTAAAATTTGTGGCCATTCATCTGGTCCATAAATAAAAAATAATGCAGTTATAACTGTACCAGTAATGTTCCTCACCATAATATCTTTACATATAAGACCTTTAAGTACATTTTCTAAAATAATAAGTTGATCATCTTTACTTGTTCTTGTAGTAAAGTCTTTACCCATTATATTATTTTTAAGTAATAAACCAGCAGAAGCTCTAACATTAGAATCACTACTGTCATCTTCTACTAAGATCCAAAGAAGATAACGATCCAACGAAGGCTCCTGGCGAGCAGCGGAAAGCGCGTCGTTTGCCGCATCACGCTCCTTCTTATCTCCCAGTAAAGATCCAGAAAATATTCGCCGTAATTGCGATACTGAACTTTCGTCAATCTGCCAATGGACCATGGTGAGCTGAGCTGTAAAAAATTTCTATAAATTTTTTCGGGCGGGTAAGCGATGCCCTGCCAGAGGGATGGTACTGGAAGAACGGCGCAGTAGTATGGGTGGTAATTCTGGGCGGGTGTCGGGGTGTTGGGCCGTTCTGGGGGCCCTCTGTACTTTAGGGGGTGTACGCAGGGTGTACTCTGCATGTATATATCAACATGTAAGCAGCAGCTCCTGGTGTAACCAGGCAGCACTACACGTCCTATAAATAGACCACGCACTCCCCCGAGAGAGAGGCTCTGGGCCAATAAGAGCAGCCGTGCTAGATGTCTGCAGATCTGCAGCGGTGGGCCCTCTTCAGCTGCGCCCACTGGGCCAGCACTGGGCGCCCAACAGCGATGACACTGAGCGCAGTGGTGATCCACACTGGGCTACCGAGGACTACTGTGGGCGGCCGTATATAATAAACATGTGATTTCCAAGGCTGTGGTCGCATTTGTGGGTACGTGGACGCAAAATATACGAAATGTGCCGGCACTCAAGACTGCGTATGGCCAGCCTACGACTGAACCCTGCTGCAATTCTCTTATTCGCAGCTACTGTGGCCCAAGATGTTGCACCAGTCCTGTCACTGCCACTGTAGCCGCTGGCAGTCACTTTCAGTCACGATATTCACTCGGATTGTTACGATGCGTCGTCCGCAAATTGCATTTTCTGCTATATTACTTCTCCTTTTGGCACTCTTGCACCACTGGGACAGAAATCCATTAAATCTTTACAATCTCCCAGTTTCTCAAAACCCAGGCCCCCTCTGTGACGCAGTTTGACACTAGCACAAATCACGCTACTTTGTCGGCATGTTCAGACTGAGCACAGTTCGAGCACCTCTGCGACATGTCTGGCCCAAAGGCTCGCGGCCCTGGTCCGTCCTGCGCAGCATGCTGGAACTGCGACGAGTACGGTCCTTGCCACAGCGAGTCTACGTACTTCAACTAGCATAGTTTAACTAGCATGTGGTATTAAATTAGCAGATAAACGCCTTTCAGCTGTGTTTTTGCGCAGAATCCACCCACCAGCGTGTAAAGAGCAAACCTGGGGCCACCCTCAGCTGTGGATGCACTGACACAGCGACTTCCAGCTTTCCAACACCTCAAAAAGTGTCAGAGGGGGTTCAAGGGGGGCACCCCCTTGCTGAGGGGTCTGGGGCAGCGCCCCAGCCGGGCCGGAGGCCTACTTCGCCTGCGCAGCCTCCCACCGCCGTCTGACCTCCTCCTCGAAGATATTAACGCCGTCAAGCTGGTCGCCCACAGTGAACCAGCCAGGCCGCGTGTTGTGCTGGCGCCCGAACAACTCGAGCTTGCGACAGCCGCCGGCCACACGGTCGAGCATCCCGTACAACTCGTCGGGCTTGCGCGACGGCTCGCGGGCCCCCGAGACGAGCACGTCCACGTCAACCCCGCGAGCCAATCGCGGCCGGCCCTTGATACCCACCAAAGCGTGCTCTTTAGAGTGGTTGAGCCAGTGGCCCGTGCGGCCAGTACAGATCGTCCGGCCTAGCTGGTTCGTCTTGGCCCACACAACCTCTTGCACATACTGGTAGCCCCAGCTTCTAAGACACTTCTTTCCTACTTCATACGTTCTGCCAGTGACCCAAAGAATCACTATACCTTCGTCCTGTAGCACTTTAACCGGTGTAGAAACTATTTTTGCGTCCTCCATTTGCTGGAACTGTAGCTCCATGTGTATACTCCAAGCAGGATCAATAACAATCACTCCAAATTTCCCAAAAATCTTCATATCTGTCTTATATATATCACACTGAACCCACTGAGGCGGTAAGACCCGTATATTTGGAGTGATTTCAGAAACAGCTCGCCAGTGCGCTACGCTCTGGTTGTGCTCCCAGCATGCAGCGATCTGACGCATCAACTCGTTATGAGGGAGCATCGTGTAATAATGAATAAATTTACATTCATCCCATTTATAGCATGTGTCCAAGTATGAACAGTCACCTAAAGAACAATCAGTTGAGCAGCTCGCAACAGCATTCGTAAACAGCGTCTTGGCCCTTCCTCTACCTTTCTTAATGTAAGGTACCATATGAATCCTTAATTTTAAACAAGCTTTCGTCTGTGCTGGAAGTTTCTGCCACTGACCAGGATCCGTACGCATCTTCACTCGTAAGTATTCGCTTCCTCGGCGTTCCAGACACTCAAAGCTAGAGATCCGCGCCATCTGGTCACAGTGCGCTGGATCGCCGCAGGTCTCCAAAAACGGCCGTTTCTTACTAATAAACGGCATGATTTCCTTGTTTAGAGACATCATTGCAGTAGGAGCATCGAGAATCTTGACAATATTGTCGTAATCGCCGCCAAAACTCTCGGGCCCCTTCCCTATTATTTGCATAAACCCGTCAAACGAGTCCGAGGCCGCGCGGCCGCGGGCCTCCGTGCGGCCGCTGACGGCGCTACTGGCTTCAGCGTCGCCGCTGAGAACGCGCAACGTGTGCTGGTCCACGTCCTCGACCGTCCAGCCCCACTTCTCTAAGCCGTCCCTGCGGAACGCCGCCAACGACGGCCGGAGCCGCACGCCGCCGCACGCCTCTGTCTCCGCCAACGCGGCCTCAAACACCGGCCACGGCTCCCCGCTGGCGTGGTACACCTCCATCACACGTCGTCCCACTGCAGTGTAGAAGAGCGCCATGCCGCGGTACTCCCTGGCCCAGAGTGATATCGCGGTCGCACTTAAGGGTATCACCCGGAGCGGCCTCCGGCCCGACTGGGGCGGCGCCCCAGACCCCCTGGCAAGGGGGTGCCCCCCTTGAACCCCCGTAGCAAGTGGCGGGAGGCGTTTAAGGTGTGCTACCTGATTTCTATTGGTTTAGAGCTGCTAGTGTTGCCGCGGGTCCGATCTCTAATTTGGCCTGCATGTCCAGAGTTCGCTGGCGCTGAACATGAGGCAAGAGACGCAGTGACTCGCCAGGCAGGGCTTCCGACAGAGCAGAGCTAATGGGTTGGTCGGGGGTTGGTTCGCTATGGAGGCTGTCCAGTAGGTGAACGGCAGAGTCCACGGCTGGTGGTGCTGGTAGGGCGACAGGCGCTGAAATAGGCAGTGTTTTACGTGCGGACCCTGGACTAATGGTATGAGGGAGAGGAGGACCGGAGGTTTCAGCATGGAAAGCTTTGTGATGTGAATAAGGGGTACGTGAAAAGGAATGAATAACGACCAAAACACAGCAAGGGCTCTATGAGGACTCTACAAGGACTCTAGCCCCAGGACTGGTGGACAGCAGATGAGCCCGGCCGACGACGGAGCCCAGCGGCTGGGCCCTCCAGCCGCACCAGGCGAATGGCGACTGGGGAGCGAGAATTTCCCCGTTCGAACGTGTATTGCAGTACTGTGCTTGCTATGAGTAATTAGATGCCTTGAACGTGCTGGAGTGGCGGTATAAAGGGTCATTGGCGGTTACAGCGTAGATGTACCTTGGACCTGTCCCTGCATGAGGGCGAGTTACAGAATTCCAAAGGGTCTCTGAAACGTAATTTGGCACGGTAAGCAAGCTCTGTCTGACAAGCAGAAGAATTTAGAGCTACAGCAGCTATTGGCAGCTATTGATGAGGGGACATTCAAGTGTGGGTGGTGTATTACTAGAAACTGCGCAACGGCCCGTAGCGAGTCGGGCTTCTGGGCGTAGAGGCGGCGCGGCTGCTCTGGGGTGCGCTCATGTTGCGGCCGCTACAGGCGGCCGGAGGGCATATTCTGTAACGGTCGCTGAATGGGCCTAGTACGGCACCGTACTACGCACCGCTGGCACCGCTGGCACCGCTGGCCCGCGCTCGCGGCCTGACGAGCCCAGAGGCGCCGTGGGGCGCGTCCTCGCGACACGCTCTTTGCGAAAAGTTCTCTGCACATATACGAGGGCGGCTATGGTACAGTTCGCGCGACGGAAGTATCCACCATCCGTTTGGCTACCGCATTTGCGCAGACTCGGGAGCCTGCATCAATTGTTACAGCCGGGGGAATGCAGGTAGCGGAATATCTCACTTGAGACGAGTGTTCCATAAATGGCAATATGTCTATACATGTTACTATGTATAGATGGTAACGCATATGATGTAACATTTATATATATATAGAACGAAATCTGGTATTCAGCTGGGATCGGCGCCAACAATGAGATTGAGCTTGTGTGTGTTGGTACTGTTATTGGTAGCGTTGTGCGCGCAGGCCGCGCCCACGCTGCGGACAGGCCAGCTGTCGAGCAAGGCGTATATACGTTCACAGACGTTTAAGCAGGTTTTGGAGAATGGGGATAGACGGCCCATGGTTGAAATATTTGTTGGAGATAATAAAGCGAGAAAGCTAGTGGAGCTCGATACCGGACTGACACTTTCCTGGCTACCTAATAAGAGTATGATGGGCCAGAGTTTGGGCAGCGTAAATTCTGGCTGGCTGATTTTTAAGAGCAAACAAAGTGCTTCGACGGCAGAAACGATAGGAAAGAAATGTGCCTCGTTGAGTACTGATGTTAATACTCTTAATACGTGGTTCAGTTTTGATAGTATAGGAAGTTTTACTGAGAAGACTCTGGATACTTTTGATATTAGGTATGGATATTCAAGTGCTAGTTCATTTCTTGGGCAACTTTACGAGCAAACAATTGGCAGCTCAGAATTTAATTTTGCTATTGGTAATTGGTATTATGATCAAATAGGTGTTGGAAGTAGTGAGCTAGGCATTACAAGTTTAGGTGTAGTTCCATTTGGGGTCGCAACGACTAGTGACTGTACTGGTATTTTAGGAGCTGGGTATTCTAAATCAAAGAATAAACATCCAGGATTTATAGATTATATGAAATATCACGGTATGATTTCCAGTAACTCTTTATCAATATTTGTTAATCAAGGTACTAGGAAAGGATGTGTTGACTTTGGAGCTGCTGACAGGACTAAGTATGCTGGTAAACTAATTACTCATAAGTTGACAACCAGTGGTCATAGCACTATAGTATCTACAGGTGCGTACTATGGCAATCTGAAGATAGTAAACAGGCAAATCGACGTCCTAATTGATACGGGGGCACCAATCATTCTTGTTCCGCCTAATTTCCACCCAACACCGTACTTTGACAAGGAACAAAGCACGTACTTGATTCCCTGCACCGCTCCTGGCACCATTGACTTTGAGTTTGGGACGCAGCGGATCAGGGTGCCGTTCAGCGCGTTGGTGTACACACAGTACAGGTACAAGAAGCCCATGAGCGAGGCCGCGATCGCGGGGCTACTGAAGAGGAAGCGCGAGTGGCTCGAGCCGCGCAGCACGGCAGCCGGCCGCGGAGTGACGGACTCCACAGAAGGCAGTGCCAACGGCGCCGGTACGGGCACAGCAGGCACCAGAGGCAGCACCAATAATGCAGGCACCGGCAGCAATTCTGGCAGCGCCAACACAGCTGGCACTAGAGGCAGCGCCAACACCGGCAACACCGCTGGCACCGGCAACACAGCTGGAACCAGAGGCAGTGCCAACGGCGCCGGCACGGCCAACACTGCTGGAACCAGAGGTACGGGCAACACCGCTGGCACCGGCAACAATGCTGGCACCGGGTCTGGCACTGGCAAGACTGGCGCTGCTGGGGCTGTCGGGGCTGTTGGGGCTGTTGGGGCCGCTGGGGCTGTTGGGGCCGCTGGCACGTCCAACGGCGCAGGAAGCTCGGTCACTGCTGGGGCCGCGGGCCCCTCGGCGACCACGACGGCGCTGAGGGAAGGCGCGGGCGTGGTGCGCGGCGTGCAGTACTGCTACTCCAAGATCACCCTTGCCGAGGGACAGAAGTACGCCATTTTCGGAATGCCGTTCCTCGAGTACGCGTACGTCCACTTCAACTACGACCAAGGCTTCGCCGGGCTCGCCCAGGCAGACATGACCACCACCCAAGTCTCCAAACCCGGCATCAACGACCTATTCTACCCACTGGCCGCCGGCGGCGACGTGGGCGCGGGAAAGTTACTCAACTTTTATTAGACATTTAATAGATATATCGTAAACCAGCGCGCGCGCGGGCCCTACGCTGGGCCCTACGCAGAGCCCTTCTCGCCAGCCTCGGCCTTTGCCTCAGCGCCGGCCTCAGCCTCAGCCTTCTCGCCAGCCTCGGCCTTTGCCTCAGCGCCGGCCTCAGCCTCAGCCTTCTCACCAGCCTTCGCCTTCGCCTCGGCGCGCTGTTTCTGCAACCGCAACTTGAACAACGTATTCTGGAACGTGCCGAGAATCAAGTACGCAAAGTTAAAGAACACGACCCAGCTGTTTGGGTGCAAGTAGTTCTGGGCAAAGAAGAGAATTAGCGGACTGCTGACCCACGAGCTCTTCAAGAACCGGCCAAAGTTGGTGCGCACCGCCGCGGTCGCGGCCTGCCAGACCGCGGCCAGCTTCTTTGCAAGCTTCGCGGCGTCCACCCTGCCGCCGTACAACGCGCCAAAAAACCCGACCAAGTCACCGCTGAACACGTCGTCAAGCAACTGCTGGTTGTTGATAATACCTAAAAACCCTGCGTTAATGCAACAAACAATCGGGGTAATGGTACTCATAGACACCAAGATCTGGAGAATCTTCTTCCATAAAGCTAAAGGTTTCCCTTTAAAAATGGGTAAACCATTCAAAATCCCATACATAAAATGACTAAGCGGAGCTTGAACAAGGAAAGCAAATAACGCTAACAAGGGAATCTTGTAATTCATTGGATTAATCAACTTGATAACTTGTTTACGGCCTCCAGGTAACACGAGACTCACCGGAATCGTGACAAACTCACGCGCAATCACGCTCGCAATGGTCTCGTTCATCGCGGCAAACACCGCCGCCGTCACAGACTTGGTCAACAACGGGTGGCGCGCCAAACTCGCCGTGTACCGCTTCTGGAGACTCATGCCCCCCGCCCCCCGGCGCCACTTCGCGTCTTATAGATAAGGTCACGTGCGTGGCGCGGTGTGGCTAATGGCGGAACGTCGGTGGGCCGGGGGTCCAAGGGGGGCACCCCCTTGCCACGGGGTCTGGGGCAGCGCCCCA
>JAJLYT010000116.1:0-18232 GCA_030571755.1 Saccharomycopsis olivae (nom. inval.) | reverse complement strand
ATATCTCTATGTATTCTTCCTTCCTTCCCTTCCACTATGAAGACCTTCCTCCATTTATATATGGGAGATCTTCAGTGTCGATCAGGGTATGTAAATCAGGACTTGTATATTATCCCTGTATTTGATTACTAATTGGATTTAGGATCATACATTAACATTCTATCGTCATACAATGTTCTGTATGTACTCAATCCAACAGCGAGTACAGTTAAATCTATACAGTGCAAGCAGATATAAGCAAGAAAGGCTACTAACAGAGTCATAGCTTTGTCTTAAAAGCCTCCACAAGGCGTTCTTGGTGGAACTCTGACACCTCGCGCTGCAGCGTAGAACGCAGGCCCGTCAGGGACGTATCGGCCGCGCTCTCAAACCCAAAATCGAAAGGTTCGCTGCATACTGGCTCGTTGCTCGGGTCTCTAATATCCTCTATAAATACGTGCTCGATGGCTTGCTCGACTGTGGGCCGGCGGCCAGCGTCCCAGTTGAGCAACTGTGCCAGTAAGTGCGCGGCGCTGTCATTGATGTTGGGGTATACGTCGCGCCAGGCTAGTGCTTTGTGCTGAGCACATGGTGGTGTAAAAAAGTCCCAGGCCATCCGAGAATGGTACCTCAGAATGATTTCTTCCGGGGGTGTCCCCAAGACCTTTGTAATCTCCATCACCTGGTGGATCTGGTCATTACCGATAAACAGCGGACGACGTCCATAGAACTCTGCAAATATACATCCAACAGCCCACATGTCAACTGGTTTAGAGTATCTGCGTCTGCTAAGTAGAATCTCTGGTGCGCGGTACCATCTGGTGGCGACATAGTTCGTGATAGTAGAGCACGAAGCTGACTTCATATACGCCGGCGAGATGCCCCTCGCCAGCCCAAAGTCGCAGATCTTGAGCACTCCCTGAACAGTGCAAAGAATATTCCCAGGCTTTAAATCACGATGGATGACGTCTGCCGAGTGAATGTACTTTAATCCACATAATAGCTGGTACAGGAAGCTCTTAATATGAAACTCCGAAAACTGAACGGACGACTGAATGACCTGTGCTAGATCGTAGTCAATAAGTTCCTGGACGCAGTACAACCCCTCATATGGATGAACAGACACTAGGTCAACGTCAAGCAGCGAGACAATGTTGCGATGTCCCTTGAAATGGAGCATCAGCTTGAGCTCCCGAATGGCTCGTTTCAGCAGTACCTCCCTGGTGAATATTTTGGACACTTTCTTCACAGCCACAGCACTCACCTGGTTACCGCGACGTGACTTAATGTCAAGAGCAGCACAGACTGTGCCATATGACCCTTTACCTAGGACTTTCTGGATGCGGTACCTGTTGTCGGTGAGGAAGTTCGCGGGCTCGTACACTATGCGGCCCGCACGTTCTTTGGTGGCCAAGTCGTCGTCGCCGGTCCACTCCATAAATGCTGGAGGTATATCTCTCTAAGTTTCTGTCGCTTTGTAAACGAGGCTGGACACAAAAGGCGCCGCCCTGGGGCTGTTGATGCATGCTGAGGACGAGCGCCCATTACCCGCTGGCAGAGGGCCAGAAGGAAAAAAAAAAAAAGCCAGAGGCCCAGCTCATCTGTCTATATCCACACAACATGGGCTTGTTCTCATTTTTCGGCACAAGCAAGGAAAGCACTGTTTCAGAGAGTGCAGCTCTCGCGGAGTTGACTGACGAGCAAAAGAACCTTTTTTTGAAGGAGAATCAACGGTTAGAAATTGAGACCAGACAGGCAGAGGCCGCGCAGACCACTAAGCCTGCTAAATCTGACGCAAAGTTGACTTTAGAACAAGCTCAGTATGATTTAGAACTAATCAGTTATAAACAAACACATAACAAGAAGGAAGCGGTTCTTGAGAACTGTTCAGAGGTTCAACAGCTGCTCCTTAGATGTCTACTGTCTGGTTCTTATAGTGAGAAGTTTACAATGTGCAATGATAAAACAAATGCGCTATTTAGTTGTATTGATCTACAAGGTAAGGCACTTGCTCTGATTGGCTATGAATCTGCTAGATCAATCAAAGAGATGGAATACATTAAGGGCAAAGCTGATGATCTTTTTGTACATAATTTCGGCAGAGACGGATTAAAGAATTCTGGTTCTCAGAAAGATTTCGATTCAGCCAAACTGAAATTCCTCGACAATGTTGAAGATGTGAAATATCAATTGTGGTCTAAATAGTCACGGCGTCCATATCCCTGTACATAGAATCCGGCCCCAGAGACCCCCAGAGACCCCCAAAAATATCAACAAACGTCGACCCAGACCCACATTCTTTACGTTTCCGATACATACCGGCACCGAACTGTCCGCCTGAGCCACAAGCTGCCCAATTCCTCAGCTGCGCAATTCCTCAGCTGCGCAATTCCTCAGCTCCACCTCCACTCTCAATGGCATCATCTTCATGTCTCTTGATGCACCTTAAGCCCGCCCCGGGCACACAACGCAAACTTGCTTGGAAGATGACATAATCCCATAGCAATGCGTTTAGCAATGCGTTTAAGGTGCCAGGTATAAATAGGCCTACCTGCCCCCATTTGTTTTAAATTTTTATTATACAATTATGAGCGGACCATTTAAAGTTTTTTACAAAGGAGAGTACGGCGATTATAGTGTTTTTGTTGATTCTAAAGAATCATATGAACAGTATAAGACTGATTCTACTGTTCCATTGAGTGCATTTGTTTCATTATTTAAAGTATTTGATACAATTAACGGTGGAAGTGATGGTTTAATGGGTGAGGTTTCGCAGCAACAACTTGCGAATGAGTTTGGAACCAAACATGTTGAAGATGCTATTATAAAGATTCTTAAAGAGGGTAGTTTTAAACCAATTCCTCATGATGGTGTTGGTAAAAAGTATGGGTCTACTAATGATTCAAACGGATCATAATTTATAGAATTACAAATCAATTAATTGATTTAATATCAATTGAGTTTCGGCTTGTATAAAAATAAACCAAATGCATTTGATGCTCTTCTGAGCAAAAATTTTGTAGATCTTGGATGAAGTGTACCGTTTCTATTTTGGTTAACTGAGTCGTGTAGACTATAACTAGCAAAAGATCCAAGTCTCATACTGCCTCTGAGAGACGCCAGACCACGAGCAATGCTCGTAGAATGGCGTACCAATTGGTTGTGGCTGTTTCCCTGCCGCGGTAGCTCCGGACTCCACAGTTTGGCTGAGATCAACCGTTTCTCCACAGCTGCCCTAACTTCTGGCTTCAATTGAACCTTAGGAGTCTCAGAAAACACCCCGCTAATCGTAAATACGTCATTATTTTCATCATTATCCTCAAAATGTCGCTGTACCCGGAAGGGTATGAGCTCTCCGAAATAGCACTGCGCAAAATCATATCCAGCACTGTTGCATTCATTTAGGGATATATCAACAGGCGAAACTGCGCTTGGAACAATAGAAAAGTTTACTATATCCCTTGTGGCCTTAGACAGTGAGTAATCAAACTCATAGTGGTCCATTAGCCGCTCCAACCGGTCTCTCCAGATGGCGCCTTCGCCGTCAAGCCACCCCAGCAGTTCTACCTCAAAAATGCTGAACTGATGCTCAAATATCACTTTAAACGGGCCCCCAGCGGTAGTGTACAGTCCCTCTGTGGCAGTGTTATCAGCCACACGCGCACACTTCAAGGGAATCATGAACTTTACTGTGTACTTGTGCTCGCTGCGCACATCGCACAGTAGGAGCCACGCCCGGAATAGGAACGCCCCCAGGCACTGGTGCTCCACCTTCCGAGCTCTGTTGACCCATACACACGTCACACAACCAGCTAGGACCACTGTGCCGAGACACTCGAGTAGGAACCCCGGGCTAGCACTGCCAAAACTGAGGTGCTGATACAGCTGGCGGCTGTCGCCATGTCCCACGGGCACCGCTGCGAACTGATTGATCTGGGCGAGTCGCTTCTTCATGGTATCCAATACACCACTAAGTGCTACCCTTTCTGTGCTCCTCTTTGTTGCATTCAGAATCAGTGACTCTACAAATAGTCGGTACTTGCCGAGTCGCGCCGCGGGCTTCTGCAGTAGTGCGACCACTGACAGGTCCATCTTCTGGCCGTCCATTTGCACCGCCTCTAGAAAATGTTGATAGCCCTGTGTTCGGTTAGAATAAGAACCTCAAATATGTTATCGTCTGTACTTACAGTTTGCAGGCCGCTGCCATTCTGGTGCAGGCCCTCCAGTAGGTCCAGCGCCGGCCGGACACTGGAGAGGTAGTCCTGGTACAGCACCACATCAATCGCACCGCACAATTGTTCAGCCACATTGACAGCCTGAAATTCAGATGGTGTGCTTGAAGACAATGGTGTCTCAATTTGCGGTGAACCGGCGGTGGATGCCGACCAGAGGTGCAGTTTCTGGATTCCAAGCAGGAACCGTCGATGTTGAGCTAACAATGCATCGATGCACTCAGGCAAAGGAATGCACGAGTACTTTGACTCCTTGTAGGATGATATGACGTTGATGTAGGTCTCTTTAAGCAGCTTGAGGAACTCAATGTAGGCGACTTCTGTAGACTCCAGCTCCGCCAGGATCTTTTGTCTGTTGAGACTCATCTTTTGCGCTACTGAGCTGATACTTCCAGGAGAGTAAGAGATAAGTGCTGGCCTAGGACTGGTGGTGGAATATGATGCAGTAGATGTACCAGTATTTCTCTTACCGTACGATATCTTTGAGATTATAGATGCAAACCGGCCTATACCATGTACTGACAGGTCTGTCATAGATACATTAGTAGACAGAGTGCCTAGCGGACTACCACCATTGGTACAACTCGATATGGAGGCTAGTGGCGCCGACAGAGGCCAATCTGCTGCTGTTGGCTGATTCTCATCGCCAGCAGCTGCCGTGGTCGCAGCCGTTGCGGTGGCAGGAGACGCGGTATCCAGGGTGTAGCCTTCAATGATGCTGAGGGCGTCAACGCCCACTATTGGTGCTGATCCATTGCACTCTGTACTCATAGCTGTTGGAATCAAAATCTGGGACAGCCCGCGTATTTTGTACTACAGCAGTTTTTCGATATGCATGGGCAACACATAAGTAAACATGAATATTGACTGGTTGGTCACAAAAACTCAAACACCTGAGAAACTCCACGGTCCATGACATGGCCAAGCTGGAGGAACTGATCCTCTAATTTTCTATGGTGATAGTATCCTGTGATTTGTTGCGTCTCTTGATCGAGACAAATATAGTATAATCCATCATAAGATGCAGATGTTAGTTTCTTTGTAGCATCAGGAACTAAAAAAATCTCTTTCCATCTCATATAAATGTATCTATCTTGTAAATGATTTTTATAAATATATAAATTTCCTGATTTATTAGGGATTTTAGCAGATAAATGATCATTTGAATTGAGTGATTCTATTACTTTAGGATAAATCTGTTTCTTCCATTGAGGGAATCTACTCCAGTTAAATATATCAACTTTGTCATTAAGTTGTAAAGTAGGAGTGCTCATCCTGCTTAGAAAGTTGAACTTCTCGCTGATTATCTCACCTTCAAAGAACGTGGAGATCTGCGGATTGGTTGTTGTTAAGTTATCAATAGTTAGATATCCATTAAGACGGCTTTGACCGAGATCAACATATTTTAGCTTTATAGTTACTGGATGGCCCCTAGAGCGATGCATTTGCTTCCCTTTGAACACTGAGCCAGAGTATAGAAGGGTAGACACCGGCGAGCCCTCGCCCAGCCGCCTAGCCAGACTGTGCTGTGCAAGCTGTTCAGACATGCGACAGGAGGCATAGTCTAGCAAACTGACAGAGGCCAGCGAAGACGTGGCAGCGAGCGAGGTACAAGATCTGGTGGGAAACAATGTCTTCAGACTCCGATGTGCACCGCCGCCCTTTTGGTCCGACTCCAGTCTTCTAGCTCTCTTGGTATTCTGGTCGCGCTCCTCGTTGTGCTCACTTACTATCGCGGCAGCTGACGCTACCCGTTTAGGACCAATAACAACAGAAGGCATAATACTGTAAACCACACACCTTCAAGTAATTACTGTTTTATTTTTTTTTCCTTCTCTCAGGCCCGTTAGTCTCATCGCGCTGAAAAAGAAACGAGAAAAAGAAATACCTACATAAAGTCATGGCACGTGTCAGATGTTTACTGTATATATATAAATATCATAATAATGCTGTAATAACTATAGTGCCACAGTTGTATTAGCAAGACGCTGGCGACGTCTGCCAGTCAGTTCTCAGGGCTGGGACGCTGCTACTGCGGGCACCGCTGCGCGCCCAGCAGGCCCTAATGCGCGCCGCCGCTTGCGGTATAGACATATATACATCGTGTGCGGAGTGTGCGCTCACCGCTGGCGACACCTGCTAGCCAGCGCTCGCCGACCGACCGCTGCTGCGCCGGAAACACCATCGCACGGTTCTCGCGGCGTATATACGTTTATACTGCAAGAACAGTGTGTGCTCACCGCTGCTTTCTGCCCAACGGCCAACGGGGCCCCCTGCGTCCTGTAGACGTAAACATTATGAATATAGTATGCACTTGCCGCTAGCCGTTCCGCCCACCAACCAGTTCTCAGTATGGTGGAACGTCGCTACTGCCGGCACTGCCGTTATAGCTGAGTCGCTCAAGTGGGCTATCTGCTCACCGTTGGCAGTGTAAACATCAAAATATTTCAGCATGTTTCCTATAACGAACTTCTCGTAGCCGTCCTTAGGGTTAGGCTGCCAGCGCGCCTTGAGAATAGATACCCATTTTCCAGTACGACAGTTATGCTTAATTGAATGATTAGATTTTAAGGTGGTTGCAATAATTTCATTACTACCAGATTTTGGTTTATAAGAGAAATTTGATTTCCATTTAGATGTATCACCAAGGTTAAATATTTCAATTGAATCAGCATAACCATTACATACAATATCACCACTTGAATTCCAGTCAGCAGAACTAACACTAAGTCTACTGCTATATGCACCATAACTATGAAAACATTGTTGATCACTAAACTTATCAGACCAATCAGATTGTTTATAGACTTTACGTAGATCCCATAGTTTCATAGTTCGGTCAAGAGAACCAGTAGCTATCTGATGGTTTACACGCGGGTTAAGAGCGAACCCACCAATTTTCTTATCACTCAATCTGTATAATTCCGTATTAGTGCTCAGCTTAGTTCTAGTGTCAAACTGTCCAAATCTTCCGTCCAACGTACTGAAGAATATCACATTCTGGTACTCTGGCGTGGTGGCTACCTGGATGTCCGATATCCCGATCTCATTGCCGTCACCGTCAAGAAGTCCCAACACCTCCGTGCTCTTTAGAGTTTTCAAATCTGTAGCCCGTACCGAGTTATCGTAACTGGCCGTATAAACACAGTTAAGGTCTGAGCCAGAGAATGCTATTTTTGATATATGTTTTGCGTGTAGACTGAAGATGTTAATGGCGGGCTCGAACTCTTCGTCTGCACTGGGGTTCCAGACTCCCAAGTTCCCTAAGATATCGCCCGCAAGTACGATCTTGTCATTGCTGGACGGATGGAAAGTGATACACGCGAGCCGGTCGTGACCAATGTGGATCTGGTTCGGCAAGAACTTGTCGTACAACTCGAGCTGCGCAAGCTCCTTCCGCAACAGCGCCACGGAAGCGTCGTCAGTGGCCCGTTTCGATAGTATCTCATAAAAGTCACCCGCAGAGAAATTATCTGATAGTTTAGAGAAACTGTCTAAAACATTGCTACCCTCATTCTCAGCGAGAAGCTCCGCTAAAGAGACATTTCCTGGTAGTTTGGTGGCCTTGAGCTGCTCAAGTTTCTCATTTTCTGCGGCTTGCTGTTCCTGGATTTTCAATGCCAGCTGATACTCTTCAGTATCTTCAACTTTAACCCCTTGAAGTCGTCTAGACTTTCTAATAGGCCGCACTGGTGCGGCTTCCTGTCGCTTGCGCGAACGCTTCGCCTTGGCTGTAGCTTTGGCTTTAGCTACCAGGGCAATCTCTGCTTCTGCCTCACGCTTGATCCCATCGCTTATACTGTCAAGATTCAATTCTCGGAGAAGTTCCTTGTTTCGGGCAATATTTGCCAACCGCTGTTTCTCAAGCTCAGATACCATGTCGTGGACCTTTAATTATATATATATATATATATATATATATATGTACGCGACGCGGCTCTTCGCTGCATCTCCAGATTTTTTTTTTTTCAATCCTCCGCTTAGACTCCCGCCACCAATGACCAACATCACAGACCTCTTCAACCCACCGGCGTCGCGCGACCTCTCTGATAGCGAAGTCGAGGACTGCTTGGCGTGCCAGGCGATGGCCACTGTCACAGCTCTCGGTGCTGGTGCGTACTTTGCTTCCGGAAGAGTGTTCCACAACGAGACCCCTGGAACCAACCCACTATGGTGGAAGAGTTTTATAAAGGGAACTGGTTACGGATTAATAGGCTATGGATTCTTCCGTGCTGGAGACGGTTGGCTTTGGAATACTAAAAATAAACAGTTATTACATTAAATAATATTAGGATATATACATGTACATATACAGCTATATTAAGCGAAACTTATTGTCTTTGTAGAGCTCGTAGGCCTTGTTGGTTCTCGCATAATCATCAGACCAAAACAGATCCAAGTATGGTGTCTCATATGAAGTACCATCGTGTGGGTAGAACCAGTAGTTAACAGCTATATGTGCTGTTGCTGTTGCGTCGTCTGCCGTCTTAGAGCCGAATGAGCTCACCTCATGGAACCAACCAGTTGGTAAGTAAAGCATTTCACCTGGTTTTAATTCCACAGTAATTCTTTTTGCATTTAAAAGTTTTGGGAAATGTTTCTTTTTGATTTCTCCTAATTTCTTTTGATCCTCTTTGCTTAGTTCTTTATCATGAAGAAGTATCGGTGGGATCTTTGAGAAAGATGGAGGATCCAGTCTTGATTTACTACTTTCAGTGTCATCTATTATAGCACCATCACTGCGAACGTGTCGCCATCCTGGAGATTTCTCGTTTGGCCAATAGTCAATGACTCCAGAGTTGAATACTTTATAGACATCACCGACAGTGTAAAGATTATCAGCGTCGCTAGGCGCGAAAAGAGTGAACCTCTTCTTACCTTGCACTGGTATATACAAGTTGCTGGCATGGTCGTGGTGTAGACCAGAAGAGATACCGTCGCCGGGGACTCGTCTGCCGAGTCCGAGATCAGTCGCAGTCTCATCCACGTCTATCGTCAATGGCCCCTGATTGGGGGCTCCTGCACCCACCCATAGGTTAATCTGCTGCGGTATAAGCTTGCTCAAGATGTCAGGAACCACTGGGAACGCTGGGTCATCAAGCATGGTGGTGAGCGGCTTCTGAACGAGCCCAAATAGCCGGTCGCGCGCCTCGTCCGCGTACAACTCAGCACCCGCGACTGTGGCCAACAGCGCACCATCCTCTCCCGCGTCGTCCTCGTCTTCCAAGTCGTCGAAATCGTCGTGGAGGTCCGCAAAGTCGATGGAGTCCGCCTCGCTCGCCGCCTCGCCCTGCGCGGCCCGCTGCTCTGCGATCGCCTCCATCATCGCCCTGTCCGCAGCCTCGTCCGCCTCGTCCGCGTCCTCGTCGTCATCCTCGTCGTCATCCTCGTCGTCATCCTCCTCGCCCTGCTCGTACTGCGTCGTCAAGTAGCCCGTGGTCGCGCCCGAAAGAACGTCGGAGACAAACTCGTCAAACGGCATCACACGACGCGCCGCGCCTGAACCAAAACCGCCAGCTACCCGACTCTCCACCTGGACCTCGAAATGTCCGCCCTCGGGCTCGAGCGTCGCCGAAACCTGGTCAGCAGCTAACTTCCCAATGTCTACGCCATCAACTACCCCAGTTATACGTACCGGCCGCCGAGGCTTCACAAACCTCTCAAAAAAACTCACAGCGTCCACATCAGCCAACGCGACCTCCGCAACAGTCTCATCGTCCTCTAAAGGAACATACCCGTCGTACTGGCTCCCCGGTACGCCATTAGGCTGTACTCGCTTATTGCTCATCGCGGCCATCCTAACGCTATTATTTTTCACACACACACATACATACAAATATATCTGTAGTACCCCCCGCTATGGTGTACTGTCTACCCGCTGCCGATGCCGGCGCACTGTCAGGCCGGTATCGGAGCCCGCCATCAATGACAGTAATCCACTAACCCCTCTATAAGAGAGCCTATATATAGTCATAGGGAAATCCTCTTAAATAAAATATTATTTTGTATAGTATTTGATAATGGCTGAATACTCTAAAAAGAACTTCTCTACTGAACAGTACGCATTGGCGCGGCCAGACTACCCATTACTGTTCCTACAGTTCGTGGTAGACTGGCATCGCGAGAACGCACCGCGGCTGCAATCGGCCGCTACTGCTGCTACTACTACGCTTGTTGATTTAGGATGCGGAACAGGCCAGGCCACTTTCCCATTGTATGAGAAATTTGGTGTAGCGGATACCACTTATGGGGTGGATCCATCAAGTGTTATGGTGGAAAAGTGCCAAGCAACTCAGCGTACTAAGAATCCGCAGGGCCATGGTGAGCTTATTTTTAAACAGGCGCGGGCTGAGGCGCTTAGCGAGGCTTTTGATGACGCCTCAGTTGATTTAATGACAGTTGCTGAATGTTTCCACTGGTTTCAACATGACCAATTTTTTAAAGAAGCGCACCGTGTAATTAAGCCTGGTGGATCTTTAGCTATATTCTTTTATGTTGACCCAGTAGTGGTTGCCGTTACGGATAGCGCGCTGGGAGTTACCAGACTGATTGATGCAGCTGAGTTCAGGGCTATTGAACTGGGCTATACATACGGTGACAACTATTTAGGTCCATTTTGGGAGCAGCCTGGTAGGAACCATTTAAGACAATTCTGTGAAAAAGTGGAGATTCCAGAAGATTTATTTGAAGTAGTTACTGAGCATAAGTATGTACCCGTTGATAATTCAAAATTTGATGAAACTATTGAAAGACTTCAAATTGAAAGACAGTGGAAATTAAATGATTTAAATAATTATGTTAAAAGTTGGAGTCTGTATCATAAATATGTTGAATATTATGAACAAAATAAACTGCTTTGGAAAAATTCTTTACCTCCATCTGAATATATACCAAATATTCTTATTAATGATCTTCAAAATAAGTTAGGTATAAAACCACTGGATTTCATGAGAGTAGTTTGGTGTTCTAAATACTACCTTTTGCGTCGGAAATGAAATTTATTATTTATTTTCATTGTTTTTCCTTTTTTTTAGTGTCTATTATAATCAATAAGATCGTTAATAGCGACAATCTGAAACACTAGATTATTAACAGTAAATAATGTCTAATTATGCACCCATGGATATGCATGCATAGATGTGACAACCTTGGACCCACACTCTGGTATATATCCACTATCAGGTACAGCCTAGCCACTTACCCAATGACTGTAAATATTTGGTAGCCATGATATGTTTGTCTATATAAAAACGAGTAAGTTCCTTTAATCTTATATTATATTACAGCAGATTACACAATGCACTTTAATCAGGAAGTTACAGGACTTTTCGCTACAGTCGCTTTACTTTCGCAGGCCGTGAATGGGCTCCCATTACCGCAATTTCTGCAAAATGTTAAAAGATCTGGACACAGCGCGGTCTTCTTAGGATTTGACCGTACTGAGACTAACAGTAAGATTCACGTACCGCTGATAGCTGTTCCGGGAGTTGTTAGCAAGTCTGTTATTTCAAAGGGTATGGTTATTAAGCATAATGCTAACGTAACATCACATCTGAGAAATACTACTGTTCTGAATGTTACCATGGAAATAGAGAATAATCAATCACTTTATGCTGCTAAATTTTGTGTTGGTGATCCATGTCAATATATTGAACTTCAAATTGATACTGGTTCTTCTGATCTTTGGATACCTGGTACTGGTTCAGCTACACTTAGTGCTTCTAATAGTGCTTTAAATGAAACTGGTACTTTTACAACTTCTCAATCAAATTCTAGTGTTACTTTAAATAATGAAACTTTTAATATTGTTTATGGTGATAAAACTGGTGCTTCAGGTTATTTAGTTCGTGATACAATTACTCTTGGACTGCAAATTACTTTACCAAACTCTATATTTGAAGTTGCTACTCAAAACACTGCTGGTCAGGGAGTTTGTGGTATTGGATACACTAGTAATCAAGTTGCAAGTGTTAAATATGATAATTTACCATACTTACTCAAAAAGAACAATTATACCTCTAAGGCTGCATACTCGCTCTACTTAAACTCTCAGGACGCTAAGTCTGGTCAAGTAGTTTTTGGGGCTTATGATACCGATAAATACTCTGGAAAATTAGAGACTATGGATATTCTTAAGCGTGACTCTGCTGGTAACGAAATTGATGAACATAAAGCACTCTTCATTCAATTAAGAACCGTCTATGATGGATTCATTGAATTAACTAACCCTAACCAAACCTATGAGGCACTCATTGATACTGGAACTACATTAGTATACGCTCCAAAGGACGTATATAATACATATGTTACCAGAAATGGTAAATATGACTCCAATGCTGCTAGTTATACCGCTCCTTGCAATGCTACGGGAGCACCATTAATGTTCTGGTTCGGTAACAAAGTTATCTCTGTCCCATTCAAGGACATGCTATATCACATCTCGCTCGTCGACGGCTCATATTACAAAATTAACGGAGTCGAACAGTGCACTATCGGAATGGTCCAGAGTGCCGGCGACTACTTTATCTTGGGTGACCTCTTCTTGCGTTCCGCCTACACCTTTGTCGACCTCGAGTCCAACACCATCGGCTTGGCCCAGGTCAAATACTCCAACTCCACCCGCCTCTTGGCAGCTTAATCTTTTTCTCCCTTTCGCTTGTTACAATTTTAGATTCTTAATACACTTATATACGGTCATGGCTGTAGAGACGCTACGGTAGCGCAGGTAGCGCGCCGCGCAACAGGCGCAACGGTACGGGCGGGCAGAGACTGCGGTACGGACTCAGGAGGAACCATATTGCTACTACGGTAGAGACTGTGGTTCTGGTACCAGTCAGCAAGGACCGTGCCACAGGCACAGCCGGTACCACGCTGGCGGCGGCGGCGCGTCAGGTACAGTGGGACACTGGGACAGTTGGGCAGCGGCTGGGCGGCTCAACGGCTCCTCGGCTGGGCGGCTCAGTGGCTCGGCGGCTCGACGCTACGACAGCAAACGGCAGACATGTGATTACGGTACATAGGTGGGTGACGCTTAGGCAGTGGCGGCGGCGTAACGGGCCTCGGCCTCTTTCCAGTTGATAACGTTCCAGATAGCCTTAAAGTAGTCGGCCTTGACGTTTTGGTACTGCAAGTAGTAGGCGTGTTCCCAGGCATCAATGGCGACTAATGGGATCAAAGGACCAGTGACGGTGTCTTGGTTGTAACGTTGAACAACTTCAAGGGCGTTAGACTCCTTGTTGAAGACGATGAAAGCCCATCCGGAACCTTGAATACCAGCTAACTTAGAGTTGGTTAAACCAATTAACTTATCTAAAGATCCGAATTGAGTCTCAATTTGTCCAGCTAATTTACCAGTTGGTGGAGCACCTCCGTTAACTGAAACTGGGGATAAGTTCTTCCAGAATAAACAATGGTTAACAAAACCTCCACCATGAAACTTTAAATTTTGTTGTAAAGTAACAGCTGCTTTAGCATCATTCTTAGATTCAGCTACTAATAATTGTTCACTAGCGGCATTGAATCCATTAACATAAGTTTGATGATGCTTGGTGTAATGAAGCTCATTGATTTGTCCAGAAATATGTGGTTCAAGAGCACCATAATCCCAATCTAAATCTGGTAAAGTAACTTTAGTTCTAGATTGAATAGAAATAAATGGAGTACTCTTTAACAGTTTAAGAGCAGAACCACCAATTGAACGGCGGACAGAATTTTGTAAAACAGAAGACATAATTCAGTGAGTCAGTCTCAATCAATAAGTAATTATTAGATAGGGGGAAAACTGCTGCCCTTTTGTATCGCTAGAATTGCTTGAGGGCCGTCTAGCACCGGAAAACCTTTCGGAATTACCTCACTACTTGTGCATCCTGCCCGTGGGTCGGGGCTTCATACCGGTCTACACAGTTTAAATTTAGTATGCTATTAGTAATAATATTTAAGTAGTCCATAATCTAGCCGTTGAGTCCGCACCACTACTAAATAACCAAGCTTCTTTTGGATGCCAGACTATATCTAAAACACCTAAATTATTAATAATTTTATGACCAGTAAGTTTCTTTAAAGGAACTAATAATGGATTAGTCATTAAATCATCATAAACCATACCATGGAATACATGAATTGACCCATCGTCACTGCTCAGCGCCCATAATGGTAATCCACCTTTATGGAATTGAATTGAGCGCACAGCCTTATCGTGATATCTCAAGATCTTGTATGGTGTGCTAGACAAGTCCAAATCGTGCCACAATACCTTCTTATCGAACGACGACACAATGACATTATCTCCTCTTGAATGTATGTCGAATGTATTAAGCCAACGAGCACCTGGCATAAGTTTCTTAATAAGTACCTGCTGGGCTAAATCATAGATCTTTATAAATCTCTGAGATGCGACAAAGAGCTGTGGCTTAAATGGATGAAACTTAGCGTCCATCATAATCCCCTTAGACTTACGGAACGGCGACTGCGATACGTGCTTGGAGATCTGGTGTATAAGAACAGAGACATTACCGGAGTTTGGCGACGTAGTGACGAAATAATCGCCCTTACGGTGCCACGAGAGTCTCTTGACTGTCTTACGACATTGGATTATAAGAGAGATTCCCTGTGTCTGTTGTCTTGTTGTAGGCTTAACCCACTTGGCGACAGGAGCCTTCTTCTTTCCAGAAGTGGCTGTATGTTTCTGCTTAGCCGTCTCCTCTTCTGGTTCCACATCCTCTGAGTCAGAACCAGACTCCTCGTCGTCGCCGACCTCAATGTTCCCTCTTGAGCTTCCAGCGGTGTCGTTCTTCGCATAACCGTAACCCTGTTCGAGCTTCAAGTACCCGTTGTTTTCAATATCAAATCCAAATACTGGAGGAATAATCATAAAAATATTCTCACCAACAACAACAGCTAAAATTCCAGTATCAGCGTTTGGATTCCATGATACATTCTCAATATGATCCTCAGTATTCTCTTTGACATTAATCAACTGCGTCTTCCACACTTGTCTACCAGTTAAAACTTCCCAGATCATTACTGATCCGTCATCTGATCCTGTAGCTAACCATAAACCTAATGGATCAACTGACATGGTTCTAATTTTCTCTTTATGTCCAATATACTCTACTGAGCATCTAATTGGGAATGGTCTAAGATCCTTAGGAGAAGGTAAATCAGGAATTAAAGAATCTGGATCAATATCAAGCTTATTCTTACGAACTCGTGGAGCTAAATACAAGTCTAAAGATCTTTCAAACTTCTCTCTAAGTGATTCTTGGTACCCTGGGATCTTACGCAAAGCACCATATTTCTGCGGAACAAAGTTCCGTTCACGGTCTATAGGCTCAGTCTCCTTCCACTGCTTTAGCTCGTCCTCAGTAAGTAAATACTCTTCAGGTGGATTATAACTCTCCTCATTAGTTGGTGGTGGTAATTTAGGAGCTCTCAACACCATAATATGGTCCTCGTGGCTGTCAGGACTGTCCTCCCAGAGATCGTACTTGATCTCCTCGCTCTCCTTCTCCCTCTGCTCTTTAAGCTTGTCAGGCAGGATAATCCGGCCCTCCCTGATAGCCCGCACGATCTTCATGATCCGCTTCGCTTCGTGCTTGGACGGCGCAAACCGTCTCTTTGGCTCTGGCGCAGCGGATAATGGCATAACCTCGGTCTGTGAGGTAAACCACTCAATAGTCGGCTCATATGGATTAACAGACTCGTCTGGATTCTCATTGGTCTGAATCTTCTTAATCAACTGTAACTCGTCCTCCGTCAAGTTTAATGACTGGCCGCTGTTCTTATCCAACAACCCTGTCCATCCCTCAGGTATGTCAATAGACTCTAATAACTGATCTAACGCGCTACCCTTGGCTGGACGCATAATTCTTTTACCGTTAATATCATAACCAATATGTGGCATCTCATCATATAATGAAATTGGAATATTACCAATTCTATTAACATCCTCTTTATCACTATCATCGCTATCATATACAGGATCAATCTCAGGACGAATAATTCTTGGCTGACCATCGGCAAACTCTGACATAATATCACCCTCCTTCATTACAAGCCCACTGCTACTTCCAGCCGTTGAATTAGACAAAGAACGAATCCGTATATTGGCAATAGCGTCGTTCATATACTCAGCTTCGCTGTCGTCCTCCAGCTCCTCGCTGGTCGTCGCGTCGTCGTCCTCGGCTTCGCTGCCTTCAACAATACCATCCTCGGCCTCGAGAAGACGCTCCAACTCAGCCTCAGAGTCAGATTCCTCCCCAGCCTCAACCTTTCTTTTTCTCTCGCTCACCATCGCTGCTGCCCTCCTCTCCCCAAAAGCAAATTTTTCAGGCAAAAAAAAAAAAAATCGCGCACGTGACCGAGATGAGGCACCAAGCGGTCGGGTCGGACCGGGTCCATGTTTCACGGGCTTTTACAGCTGTGCTCAGTTTAAAGTTGAGTTCGTTTTGTAAATTGCGGTTTTCGGTAATTTTTCTGTTGCAGATAATATGCATATTGGAGATTGATTCAATCTGGCTATTATGTAACAGAGCCTCAGTCATAAAAATTAAAAATCAAAGACAATAACTCTCGTATTTAATATCCGTAAATAACAAGATTAAAGTCATAAGAGTCACAGTTGTTTTAGCTGCTTGTCTATTTATCTGCTGTTTTATTTTTTTTTTTATTTTTTCAGATCAAATCAAATAATAATAAAAAAAAAAAATAAAAAAAAAAAAATTCTCAGTTGTTTGCTGCCACTGGTACTGTTGCTATCAGTGAAGAATGTATGTGTAGTAGAATGGGACGGGACGGGACGGTACGGTACGGGACTATTGTTGTCGGAACAGGGGGATACTTGAAAGTGAATACTGTCGTTACGATGACACGAATTAGGTGACATCGGAGAAACTGATTCTGCCGAAGGTCAGTAATCTAATAAAGAGTGTAGCTATGTGAAACGATTCTGGAAAGGTTGATTATTCTTCAAATACGAGTTCAACTGTTAATGTACTACAGGTTAAAAGCAAACAAACTCTATTATTAAATAAGCCCACACCTAATCACCGCAGCAAAGTAGATACAGGAGATACAGGAGGTAAATAAGTGAAAGAAAAAAAAAAAAAAAAAAAAAAAAAAAAAAAAAAAAAAAAAAAAAAAAAAAAAAAAAAAAAAAAAAAAAAAAAAAAAAAAAAAAAAATAAAAGAAAAAAAAAAAAACAAATAAAAAAAAAAAAAAAAAAGTAAAATGAAAGATAAGGTGAATACCAGCACTATCAAGTATAAATTTACAGTTAAGCAAGACAATTCTACTGAAATTTTTAGACTTGTCTCTAGTTGAGCGACATTATTTGGATATACCACATTGTCTTGATATTTAGATGTAAACTTTAATCTTAAGAAGGATAAGGATATAACCCCATTTATAGCTATGTTATGCATACTAATCTTTAAAGAAAAAAAAAATAAAAAAAAAAAAAAAAAGTAAATAAGCAGAGCCTTTAGTTTACGAGATTTTTCCTTTTACGCTAGCTTTATTCTTGTATTGAAAAAGTTTAACGCAGAATGATGACCCTGATGATACTGATAATGCAGCGGGATCTAACGGGGATAAGGATAAGCCCCCTACCACTCGAGGGGCTAGCTGCCGGTTGGTGAGGTACTGCTGGCCCCCCACAGGGTGAGGAGATAGACTGGGGGGAAGGCATCAGCTTCAGTGGAGCGACCGATGGTAAAATTGTTACACGTTGTTGCTGGTGTCAATATTGTCAGGACATTAGCCATGATGTATTATGCAGTTTTATTAATCTCTAATGCGCCACTCTTTTATGTTGTACGGTGTATTTTGTTGAGATGAAGGATTAACCCTTGTATCAGCAACACCCAGAGTGGTGGTAAGATCAATATGTTGATCATTAGTGAGGTTGTTCGACGGCATTACTAATAGTCTTGGGCAGCGCTTGCGGGTGGTTCTGGATTAAAGTTATATATATCCTATATATCTCTATGTATTCTTCCTTCCTTCCCTTCCACTATGAAGAC
>JAJLYT010000115.1:0-18602 GCA_030571755.1 Saccharomycopsis olivae (nom. inval.) | reverse complement strand
AGGGGGTGCCCCCCTTGAACCCCCTGTGGTTTTATTTTAGAGGTTTGGAGTTTGTAGGGACAGTGGAAGGGCCGTAGACGTCGCGCGGTCTGTGTGGTAGGTAACCTTTTACAACTGTGGCCTGATACTGGCGAGATATTTCACAAGATTTTCACCGTGATTATTATGCCATATATGGTATCTTTGTTTGATTATGAATCATGTGGTGGCTACTGGGCCTGTTCGATGCTGTGCGGCCTCTGTACGGATTCCGCGACACTGTAGTGGTTTCACTGCTGCGCCTCGGAGAGTTGCACTCTCTGCAAGCTTTTCTACTGGCATACAGATTTTCATGCTGTTTCCCACAGTTTGGGCAAAGATACAAGGCCCTCTAACCACAACTACGGTCGTGTGACCGCTGCTGCGGCTTCCACTCGCAGTTAAGCTAGTACCTGCGCGATCCTATCACTTTGTCGTCCTCTATTATGTCCATTGAAGCCATTTTAGCGGCGTTGGCCAGCACACAGCGGGCTTTAGGCGCCCCAGATGCCACACGGCCTCCCACGGCCTCCCACGGCCACACAGCACAACTACCTGCGCGATCAATGGCACGGGGGTTCAAGGGGGTTTCCCCCTTGCCAGGGGGTCTGGGGCACAGCCCCAGCCGGGCCGGAGGCCGCGTGTTCGTGTCGCATGCTCTACAGAAAGGTCGTTAAAGTGTTCATTACTGCTCGCGCCCGCGCGAGACTATGCTACTTCTGACATGTACTTGAATGTTGTTATGGCGGTGGAGAACGACTGCAGCGTGCTTGTGATGGTGCTTGTGATGACGGTGCGGAAGCTGGTGGTGCTTGTCGTGGCGGACGTCGTCAAGGATGGTATGTCAGTATTGTATGCAAGCACGACCTTGCGGATAGTGCCGGAAACGACCTCGTCAGTTGTGCGGGTGGCTCTGGTCTTGACAACTGTCACGAGCTCTGAAAGCAGCTCGGATGTTGATGTTATGGTAGTTGTTTTGCGGTCAACGGATGTGAATGTCTTGGCTGTAGTGGAAGTAGATATCTGGGTAGAAGTGTGTGTCTCTTCTTTACGGATAATGTTACGGATTCCGTAAAGATAATTCATACCAGTTTCCTTCTCAATATTCTCCCAGGCACTAACAGCATCCCAGAGGAAATATCCGCCAAAATAGTTATAGCTTCTGGCATCGACGGTGCTCTCTTTGACTTGAGAAGATTTAACATTACTGCTACTGTGAGACAGACCAGCCAATCCAATGTATAACTTCATATTCTTATTACCAGACTTCAGACTTTGCCAGTCCTCCCAGGTCTTCCAGTTCTTGTTGAAGCCCAGCTGCTTCTTAACGTTACAGCCGTTGTTGTAGTACTGCACGAAGGCCATGTCCACGGCAGCGCGCTCGTCCTCGAGCAAGTGCATAACGTTATCGTCTGGGAACGGACACTGTGGACAAGCAGACACGAGCAAACTCTTGGTGGTCCACTTCTTACGGAGTTCCTGTACCATAGCGGCCATACCCTTGTCGTTACCGTTCTCAATGTCGAAGTCAATACCGTCAATCTCTGCCTTACCAAAAGGCTTAACATCACCAGTTCCGTCTGGATGGAACATATTATACAACACGCTGGCCAACTGCACACCCTCGTCATCGTTCTTGACACCGTATTTACCCTTTCTGCTGTCACCTCCCAACAGAAGTAACACTTTCACTCCAAGCTTTTGGCATATCTCAATGTCCTCCTCTATCTGTGGACACGGTCCTGGGTACGCACTGCAAGCATTTCCGAAATTAAAAGATGCAGAGTTCTTATTATAGTTATTGAGAAAAGAAATCATTACAATATCAGCAACTCCAGCGTTACAATAGAACGATAAACGTTCCTGACCTCCGCCGTTACCCCAATACAACGCAATATTCTGTCCATCTGGTTGGTAAGCTGCAAATGCACCTAAGAAAAAGAGAAATATAATAGAAATCATTTTAATTTATTATTTGTTAATATCAAAAAATAGAATATTAGGAAATTATCATATTTTATAACTGGATTCACATTCCCGCACCCCCTGCACCCCCCATATCCCTGATGTCCAGGAATGAGCCGTGGAGCCCAGCGGCATGTACGCTAATCGGCACTTTAAGGTAGCCATGGGCAAAAATATGTTATAGTCAGCGGCGGACCGAGTGCTGTGCCGGCAATCTAATTGCGCATATTCCTTGATACGGGAATTTTGGGCTTGGTGCACGAAATACCGGCCGCAGTACCATCTGTGCGGTGCGTGCGAGGCTGCGCGGCCTCGCGCGGCGTGCTGTGCGCCCCCAGTGGGCAGCGCAGCTGCGTGCGCACAGACCTTTGCTCTCTGTTACCAGTGTGGCTTCGCTGGAAGCTTGGTTACGCAGCTCTGGGCGTGTCTGAGGTGGTCTGGATGGAGGCCGCGCGGCCGCGCGGCCTCGTGGGGTCGCTGGTAGCGGTACGGCCTCCGGCCCGGCTGGGGCGGTGCCCCAGACCCCCTGGCAAGGGGGTTCCCCCCTTGGACCCCCCCTCGCAGCGCTACAGACTGCTTTTGACTCGACTGTGTTGTCGTGGCGCAGGTGGCGCAGGTGGCGCAGCACGCCTACGATGGCAGAACTAGCGGCAGTATTTTTCCCTCCAGCGCCCCATTTGAGTCCCACTTACCTCCTGGGGGTTCAAGGAGGGCACCCCCTTGCCAGGGGGTCTGGGGCACCGCCCCAGCCGGGCCGGAGGCCGCGCGGCCTCCCCAAGCACCGCTCAAACGCCAGAAAAAACACCCCCCGCCGCCCACAAACACCGCGGCACACACCACCCCCCGTTCCGCAGCCCGGCGGCGCGTCCCAGCGGCGCAGGAGGCCGTCCGGCCCGCTCAGGGTCCCGCCACAGACCCCGTCGCGCGACCCCGAATCCAGGATCCCATCCGTGGCTCCATTGTCCGACATGTTACCCGCAAATGCATTTAACGCTGCGAGGCGGCTCATCTGCGGATATGGTTGTCGAGGGGCGCGGACTGGGGGCGCTGCGGCCCGCGGAGCGGCCGTCGCCGAACGGTCAGATACTGCGGGTAGCGGTGCTCCGGCGTCGTCCTGAGTGGCAGCGTGCTGAGGACTTGATTCACCGGGTAGCTCTTCGTATAGCACCGTTAATGCGAGAAAATGGGCTTAAAGTTGGAGTATTTGCAGAGTTTTACCCTCGTGATAAGCTGTTACTTGGTCTCAATGTTAATAAAGGTCAGAAAGTTCTTTTGCGACTTCGGTATGCTGGAAATGAGGCGCGATTTTTGAGTTTTGAGGACGTATTGGGCACCGCGCTCCATGAGTTGGTACACAATCTGATTGGCCCGCACAATCGTGACTTCTACGACAAGTTGGATGCGTTTAAGGGTCGCATTATGGGTATGAGAGGCCGCGAGTTTGCGGCCACCGGTTTTTTCGCCGAGTCTGGCAGCGTAGGGGGGTCCAGAGGCTTGGTCAGTGTGCGCCAGGCTCGCGCCGACAAGTTCGGGAAGGGTAAGACGTACAAGTCGGAGACAAGGGTTCTAGGTGGTGCTGGCGGCGGCGCGGGCGGCGGCTTGGGCAGCGCAGTGTCGGCTCGAGCCGCAGGTAGGGCGTCTTTGAAGGAGCGTGTGCGCGCGGCGGCCGAGCAGAGGGCGCGCGACGCTGTGTGGTGCCACGCCGGGCCCGACGAGGTCCCCGCGGACGAAGAGTACGTAGAGGAGTTGGAGGTGATAGACCTAACGTGAGACGCTGCGTGTGGCTCGCAGGGGCTCCAGACAGGCTCACGGCCTCGCTGCTGGTGCTGCGGCCTCCGGCCCGGCTGGGGCTGTGCCCCAGACCCCCCGGCAAGGGGGTTCCCCCCTTGGACCCCCGCTGGCATGGTGGGAAGTGATATTATTGCTACTGTGGCTCTCTGGGAGCACCGTGGCACAGTAGAGTGCTGCGTTGTTGCTCGAGCGGCGCGGCTAATGCCTGGGCATAGCTTACATCCGCCACTATGGCATTAATAGGCCTGGGATTCTCTCTAAATGTGTAATATAAGCTTAATTATGACCCTGTAGGGCCGGTATCTACGCTGGCGTACACATATACGGCGGCCAGTAACGTCCCGTACTTATGTCCAGCACTTATGTCCAGCACTTATGTCTCGTAGTTATGTCCCGTAGTTATGTCCAGTACTTATGTCCAGTACTTATGTCCAGTACTTATGTCCAGTACGCCCAGAATGCCCAGAACCCCGCCGCGGCCTCCGTATCACACACGTGACACCCCACGCTTCGACTCTCACGTGACGCATAGGGCCGGTGTATAAAATATTTATCCGGTCTAATGGAATACAGCAACCACAATGTCGAGACAAGAGGTTGAGACCATAACTGCTCCGGTTGCCAGACCTCACGAAATGCCCGTGATTGACTCAGGGGGTGTGACCAGCGTGTTTTCAGATCTATTTGGGGGTATTGTATTGGTAAGTACTTTTTTTTCCCGTCAAAATAGGGGGTGAATTACTAACATTGGGAGGCCGTACGTCTTCATTGGTCACAAATTTTAAATCAGTACATTTTAGTATTTATTGGTTGTGTTATTGTCATGTGCGGGTTGTATACCGTGGACTTGGTACTTAAAACCATTGGGATTACCTTCCCATCGTCAGTGGCTCTAATGCTTATCTTGTATATTGGTCTTCTTGTTGGTCAGCTGTTGGTCGGCAAGCGCGTGACTCTGCCGGCAGTGCGGTTGTTAGAAATTCCTGCGAATTTTGCACTTAAATGGATCAATGTGTTCTTTATTCCAGCGTTTGTGACTCTACCATTGGCTGAAAAGATCACCGTCAAAGAGGGGGTGATTATAGGGGGTGTGTTTGTTGTTGGGTACATTGCGATGTTTGTAGCCATGGCGGGAGTTTCCAGAGGAGTGCAGAAGCTCGTCTCAGCGGGCCGCAGACTGGCGGTAACTGATGAGCCTAGAGCTGGTAGTGTTGGTGATACTGACGGCGATGGTTTAGGGGGTGTCGAGTTGCAAACGCTACCCGGCCGGCAATCTGGGGGTGTAGAGGATAGCAGTATCGGGGGTGAGGTTAGTATAGACACAAAGGATAACATTGAATTAGAAGTTTTAGAGGTTCCTGGGGTTGCTGCTGCGTCATCTGTTGATAATGTTGGGCCCCTGCTGGCTTTGCCGCACGTTAGTGCCTCTATTGCCGCAGAAATTGCGAGAGAAAGGGCAGCCCAGGGACTTGCAGACCAATATCTCGCTCTGCTTCCACCAAAAAGAATTACTTTTGCAAATTTTCTTCGATCACAGTTTGATTGGATAATTTATATTTTACTTTTTATTTCAGGTTTGATTTCTTATTATTCAACTGGCTATAGTATGCCGCTTCAGTTGTCAATATGCGTCCTTTGCTTCTTAGCAGCTATGGAAATAGCTCCAAAATGGAGGAAAATCTTCCATCCAATTCTTGTTCTGTTTCCGTGTATATTATTGCTTATATACATATCAGGATTACCAAGAAAGATTGAATTATTAGAAAATCTTCGGAGTTTTAAAACTGGAAACACATATATCACAATGTGGAAGACTCACGGATTGCCAGGGGCCGGTGACGTTCTTTCTAGCTTAATGGATGTTAGTATTGTTTCATTATCTTTGCCAATGTTCCGTTATAGGGCCGATTTACGACGCCATTTCGCGGTTTTCGCACCGCCAATAATAGCGTGCGCTGCCATGTCGTTCTTCATCTACCCACCAGTGTGTCGCGCCCTCACAATCGCGCCGACCCGGTCGCTCGGTTTCGTTGGCCGCTCTGTGACTTTAGCACTTGGTACACCGTTGGTAGAGGCCCTCAAGGGCAGCGTGCCGTTGATGCTGGTTTGCACTATTGTGTCCGGAATCTTGGGAGTCTTGGTCGGCGACCAGATGCTCCATTGGTTGGCAGTTCCAGACGACGACTATGTCACCATCGGCCTCACACTCGGCCTCAACTGCGGCGCCATCTCCACCGCACACTTGCTCGGTAGCAACCCCCGCGCCGCCGCCATCAGCTCGTTGGCATTCTCCATCTACGGTACTATCATGGTCATTTTGGCATCTGTCGGCCCTATTGCCAAAGTCGCACAGCACATGGCAGGCCTCTAGACCTCCCGACCCGCGCCAGCCTTCCACGGCCGCAGCCTCTCCGCACGACTACCCCCCAGCGCCGCGGGGGCTGTGCCTCGCAGACCCTCTAGCAAGGGGTCCGCCCTTGTTTCTCACAGAAAACTGTGTTTCAGCGCTTTAAATAACTGCTGGGTGGTTTTACAGCGCGGTGCAGCTGCGACGTAGTCCTCGCACTGGCACGCCTCGTTCTCGGTCGTTGTACGGCCCAGGGGAGCGTCCAAAGTGGCACCCGCTTGCCAGAGGGGTCTAGGTCACAGCCCCGACCGGGCCAGAGGACAAAATCTCTCTATTGTGTCTACACATGCTGCGACACCGTGCGGACTTTCTAGTCATGTAACCACCCCCAAATGCTATGTAACTTCTAATAAATCACGACCCGTGTCTGTAACATATGTCCACACACGCTTACGATACCATTTTGTCCGTAGACCCTG
The DNA here is from genome assembly GCA_030571755.1 of Saccharomycopsis olivae (nom. inval.). Lineage (NCBI taxonomy): Eukaryota > Fungi > Ascomycota > Saccharomycetes > Ascoideales > Saccharomycopsidaceae > Saccharomycopsis > Saccharomycopsis olivae (nom. inval.). The sequence goes on along the minus strand of JAJLYT010000115.1, from coordinate 12,002 downwards.
CACTCGCTCGGCGGCGGTGCGAGCCTACCAAGTACACCGCCGCAGACCTAAAAATCGTCACCTCCAAGCGCTCTAAACCCCGAATACTCGCTGGAATTTTGATTAATAAGAGTTTTGTGAATATGTAGTTTACAGGAAATACCAAAAAACTTTTGATTTTTACAGACTATATTGCTGGCTCAGGTAGAGTTTAAGTCATATCGCATACTTTGAGCCTGTGCGTCCTCTTACGTTCCCAAAACGCGCCGAATCTACATTATCTATCGATTATAGAGCCTGGAACTTACTGGAACCGCCGCGGAAACGTCGGGTCACAGCAGGAGACTCGTCTTTGCTGAGCTACGTGTCCTCCCGCGAGCTCCATCCAAGTTTCATCGTAACCGGCTGTAAACTGTACACAAAACATAATGAAAGGACAGAAAAACCACCGTTACCTTCACCATAAACTCATAAAAAAGTCTAAAAAGTATCTGACACTCCCTCTTTACAACAGTCGAGGCCGCGCGGCTTCGACCCTCATTACGCGACCCTCAAAGTCCCCTGAATGTCTCAAAAATACAAAAAACCATCTCCATGGGGGGTTCAAGGGGTCCTCCCCTTGCTAGGGGGTCTGGGGCACCGCCCCAGCCGGGCCGGAGGCCGCCAAACACCACCGAGGCCGCGCGACCTCCCGTGCTCCATAGCCATAAAGCTGACTTCGTCCAAACCAGAGCAGCACACCAAAAACCTCCTTGGCAAACAGATCTTCTACCCCTTAAACCACAATACCAGAGACTACACACTTGTTTCATCTGTCGTACGTATACCGCTGCGCCACTCGTGCGCCACAAACATGTCACGACCAAAAACCATGCAAATGTGATTAAAATTATTCTTAAAAGTACCGGAATGCAGTGAAACAAGGGGTCTTGCGAGAGTCTTCCACTTTCAAAACGGTTTGGAGCGCAAAAATAGTAACTCCGGTGACCATTAGATGCCGTGTGACCCGACTGCGCCACGCGGATGCCGCAGCGCTCGCAACACAGGTGGTTGTGGTCGCTGTAAAGATAACACAAAGCCAGTTACTATATATTAATATAAATGAATATAATTACTAAACGAAAACTTAATTAATTTTCAGTATACCCGCGAATTTGCCGCCTTACCGCCTCGCCGACCGCCGACTGTGGACCAGGGCCCGGGCGCCTAACCCAGTACAAATATCCATCAACTGGCCCCATCACAGTGAGAGGTCCACATGAAGACAGTTGGGCATTTAGTGCCTGGACGTACCAGTGTTTTACGTGGTTTACCACGTGGACTATTTCTTGCGGGTGTTCAAGCCGTTAATGACTATTATATTGTTATGGATCATCCTCATAAAGTTTATGGACCAGGTGAAGAAGTTAGTGGTCAAGTAGTATTAGAGGCGAAGAGACCAATTGGTGGTATTTCTGTTAGTTTAACTGTTACAGGAGTAATTAAAGCGGGTGTTAAGAGGGAGAAATTATTTGCAGTTGAAATGATATTATATGGTAGTGGAACTAATCAAAAATCTAGGAGAAAACTGTCTGAAAGCACGTCAGATAGTACCGGCGATGTCGCGACCTCTAATATGGTAAAAAATGATAAAAATACTAATGATTTAGAAAATAATAATAATGATAATATAGTTAAACAAGATAATAATTTAGATAATGTTAGCGCCCGTTCAATGAATATTTTAGAAGGTACTAATGGAGGGGGCGTTCTGGTGGCGAGACACAAGCCGACAAGCGGCACCGGAGGTTCAAGCGTTAGTGAGGTGAAAATTAATAATTCTAACACGAAGGATACTAGCAATGGCTCTAATAGCACTTCTAGCAATAGCTCTACTAATGGTGGAAGTCAGAGGTCTGGATTATCTAAGGGTGAACATTGCTTTCCATTCTCTATTAGATTACCACGTCGTAACATATACTCTTCGATATCTTTTGAGAAGGGTTCAGTGAGTTACTGTTTAAAGTCACATATAAGAGTTGGAGATGACGCGGTTGCTTCATGTACTAAGAATATTCAGATATTGTGTCCTATTAATGTTGCCAAATTCAATGCTCCAAAGGAGAGCGTGTTAGTGGTTCGCAGCAGCCCAACCAAGTTTCTTCGACTTCCGTCACTGTCACTGCTGTCAGTGAGGTCAGGTGGAAGCGATGAACTAACTATTGGTACAGGCTCTGACGGTAGCGTTGGCGGTAGCTCTGCGGCGTCGGGGTCCAGCGCCGCCATTCGTCTCAGTGTCAATACTCCAGCTGCCTATCTCCCGAACGAGCTTATACCTATAGAAATCCTGTTGCAGCATGTTAGAAATGTTAGATGCGCTGATGGACTTATTGTGACGTTGATTAGGGTGTGTAAGATGGACGGTGCTCCTGGCGGGGTCCAGAGCTTCCGTAAAGATTTGTCTCAGGTTATTAAACCTGTATTTCTTGATCCTACGACACTAAAATTCGACGTTCATACCAATTTGAAAGTCCCATTTGATGTGTTTCCCACGATGCGCGGGGCGCCGTTGTTGAGCTTTGAATACTATGTGGAGGTTGTCGCTAATCTTGGAGCCAAAGCGGTAGCTGAAAATCCGGACGAAAAGAGAAGGGAGGGAATGGTTAACGTTGATAGATTGAAGAGATTGAGAAACGTTATTTGTGTCAGTAGAAGAATAATTGTGGGGACAGAAAGAACACAGACTGGAGCACATGCAAGTACGCAAACTACTCCAACAGCATCCTCAGCGGCGCAAACTAGTGCTTCTGCTGCCAATACACCTGCCGATGCTTCTTCCGCCAATACTTCTGCAACTAATCCGCCTTCTCCCGTGTCTTCAGGACCGCCGGCGGTCGCGCCGGCTGCACAAATGCCGCCGGCACCGCCATTTTCAAGTCTTTCAATATCGCCATCTTCAATTCCCTCAGCTCCGCCACCAGTACATCCTCAATTAAACCATACAAATTCTGGATTGTCTGAGAAAGAACAGCTTCGTCTCTACGAAGAAGCATTGCTACCGCTGGCCCCATCAGAATGGACGTCAGCCCCAATACCATCGGCACCATTGCCGCAAAGCCCGCCTGCGGTAGTAGGCTCGTCTCACACCTTCCCCCTGACACCCGGAGCCGCCCCAGGAACTGACTTTCCCCTGGCACCTCCATTGCCTCTGGCACCCGGAGCCGCCCCAGGAACCGACTTCCCCCTGGCACCTCCATTGCCTCTGGCACCCGGACCCGTCCCAGGAACCGCCTTCCCCCTGGCACCCCCAGCGCCCTCTGCGCCTTACCCATCACTGCTGGCAAGTGCTTCAATGGGTAGTATCTTAGACGCAGAAGTAACAGACTTTGTACCGTCGTACGAGTCCGTAACTCAAAACCATCAATGAATCAGCATGCTATCCCGCTGTAGAACCGCCCGCCCGCCGAGCCCGGGCGCCGCAACCGCAACCGCAACCGCACCCGCCGACGCCGACGCCGCGCCGCGCGACCAACAGACACCGCGACCACATCACATGACGCGTCACGTGCACGCAAGTATTGGTTGAGATTTGGCGGGGATGGGGCGGCATGTTCTCTAAGGAAGCGCGGGTGGCGCAGTTGGCGGTCCAGCGGGCCTCGTTGGTTGCCAGGCGGATTCTAGCTGACTACGGCAGTTACCGCAACACTACCATTACAAAGAGCGACGCTTCTCCCGTGACTATGGCGGATTTTGCGGTGCAGAGTATGGTGATTGCCACCATCAGACAATCATTCCCAGATGCTGTTTTTGTAGCTGAAGAATCGTCTCATGATTTAGAGACACGTGGTGAGATGATTGACGAGATTCTCAAGTACTTTAAAGCGTGTGATTTGGAGTTTCTGGGGTTTAAATATGATGAAAAGTTGACTGAAATTGACAATCGTTCAGACTTCTTGGAAAATCTCGGGAAAGGCGGATTTGAAGGCGGAAAACAAGGCGAATTTTGGGTGTTGGATCCAATTGATGGCACAAAAGGGTTTTTAAGAAACCAGCAGTTTTCTATTTGCTTATCAATGATCAGAGACGGCGAGATTGTGCTTGGGTGTAATGGATGTCCAAATTTGCCGGTTAATCTTAAAGAGGAAGTGAAAAAGTGGGATTTTACGAAACCCTTTGTTGTAGAGAATGAGAAGGATCAGGAGAAAGGTCTTATATTTACTGCGGTGTTGGGAAATGGGTCGTACTGTGCGCCGCTATTTGAAAGGCTCGCGCGCCGGTACACGGACGGCGAGAAATTGGCGATTTCTGCGGTTGAGGATCTCAGCACGGCGGTTGTGGCCGAGGGGGTCGAGACCGGGCACTCTGACCACGGCACCCAGTCGGATATTAAGAGAAAGGTGGGGGTTCCTGTGGCGCGCACCATCAACCTTGATCTGCAGTGCAAGTACTGCTTGGTTGCTTGGGGTGTCGCCTCGGCGTATTTAAGACTACCGGTGAGCGAGAGCTACCGCGAGAAGATCTGGGACCACGCGTCCGGCTGCTTGTTGGTCACGGAGGCTGGCGGCGCTGTTACGGATATGCACGGCGCACAGTTGGACTTCTCGCGCGGCAGGTTCTTGCAGTCCAGCGGGATTATTGCCGGCGAGAAGCTGTGCCAGGCGAAGTTCGTTGAGGCCGTGTCGTCCGCGTCGTCGTTGTGAGCTGGCGCGGCCTCCGGCCCGGCTGGGGCGGTGCCCCAGACCCCCTGGCAAGGGGGAACCCCCTTGAACCCCCCGCTGGGTCAGGGTTGGGGTGAATAAGTGGGGGTCGCTGGACGGCTGGCAGGATACTTTTATGTCGGTGCTTGATGCTGTGGGTGCACTCGTATTGGTGTACTGATGGGTGTCCGCAGGGTGCTCGAGGTACGGCGCAGAAACAGGTGTTTGAGATTATAGTTTAAAAAATGTTATTGTACGGTCACGTTGTACGCTTATTGTAGGCGCTGGACAGCTTCAGACGCCGCGTCGTCGCTGTTTGCCAGCTGCACTTCCCTGGGCGCCGCGGGCCGCCGCGGGCCGCTACTTTCTGTCCAGTTCTCCCGCGAATTTCGCCCGCCAGAGCTTGGAAATAGCGTGCGACCCAGGTCAGCTGCCGCTCGTGGACCGGGCCGTGCGGCCCGCTCTTCTAGGCCCTATCAGAGTCCGCACTCCGCAGCCTTTGCTCCGCGCACCGTGCCGAGCGTCGTCCTTCGACCCGCCAGCGCCGCGCCCTCCGCTCCCAGCGGCCCGCAGTCACTGCTTACGCTCTTTCCGCCCTGCCCTCGTGCCTGAGCGGCCTCAGAACTCGCTCTCCGCAGTTCCAACCGAGTTCTCCCCGCCCCGAACGAGCCTTCCAAACAGAGCGCCGCAAACAGCCGCAAACCACCGCCACATGACCCAAAACCGCGCCGAAAACGCCACCAAACCCCCCTCCACTACCTCTGGAACTGTCTCCACTACCTCCCCTCGCCCAGTAGCCCCAGAGACCCCAAAGCTACGTCCAGCCAGCCCTCCCCAGCCGTAACACCCACCAATCTGGTATATCGCGTGCCACTCCAGCTAAAGGGCGGCCATTCTCATCCTGCAGCCACCAGAACACCCCCAAAACTCCACAATCTCATCCCCAAAACACCCCCACCACACCAAGCCCCCAAACCCGCCGCAACCGCCGCCACCCGCCCAGCCGCCATCACTTCCTCCATTATGTCCACATATCACGTGACCGCACTCGGCGTCGCGCCGTTTCTCCCTGGGCGGGCCAGCCACAGCCGCCGAAAGCCAACAATTCAACACTCCGGCTCACCGCCACCACACAGCACCCCCCAAACGCCCCGCTCCCAGCGCACCTCCAGCAAAACCAGGACCCCCAAAACAACCCACACCACGTGACACACGCCAACCAGAGCCAATATCAACAACAAGACCAGACAGCCATCATCGCAGACACCCCCATACACCGCCGGGGGTTCAAGGGGGTTTCCCCCTTGCCAGGGGGTCTGGGGCACCGCCCCAGCCGGGCCGGAGGCCGCGCACCGTATCCGCCGCGGCCGCACCGCATCCGCGCCGGCGCGCACGTGCCGCCCCCCTTGAAGGAACGAAATGAGAGAGGGTACGATGAGATGTTCCATACGCCGCCAGAGGATCCAGCACGCAGCGAGATGGCGGCTACTGCAACGGCCGAATCGTACAAAGAGTCACGTGAGGACGTAGGTGGGCGGGGGCGGAGTCTCAGCGTGGGGTACGTGCGGGACTTGAAGCTTGTTGAGTTGCCACCTGAGATGACGGCGCTTATTGAGGGGTTTCTTCGTGATCTTCAGCAGCCAAAGTACAGTCAGCCGCTCACGACGGACGGCGTGTCTGACTTGTTTCAGAAGTTTTACAAGAAGTTTGACCGCGTGTGCTACGGCCAATTATTGAGGGAGCACGGCCAGGCTACGGGGGATGAGTTAGTTGATAGAATTAGGGAGGATTATGTTGAGAATATGGAGAGTCAGCTTTGTGGGAATGGTCATATATTCTCTAAGATTTATCAGAATGACGTGACTGATTTGAGAGCTCAATTAGTAGTGTATCAGCGGTGTTTTGTGCTCAAAAATGTGACGAAACTCGACTTCAAGATGCTCGAGCTCGAGCTCGACCAGACGGCGGCCGTGGGCGGGTTTGAGGAGTTGGTACCGTTGTTCAACCGGTGCAACTTTGTGAAGAGTCCGTTGGAGAAGATGGTGGCGTTGTCGCTGGCGATCGACGGGTTGGTGGGCGCGGTGCGTCGCAACACGGGCGCCGACGTTACGGGAGACCTGATCTTGCCGCTACTCATCTTCTTTGTGGCGACCGAGCCCGTTGAGGACTTGTACTTGAACTTCCGGTTCATCCAGCGGTTCAAGTACGCCAAGTTCTGGGCGGACCACGGCGACTTTGCGTACCACTTGACGACCATCGAGGCGCTACTCACATTCTTGACCAGCTTGGACATGGCGCGCGACATGCACGTCAGCGAGGACCAGTTCAGGGACCGCTGGACCGCCTTCAACCACCCTCTCACCGGCGCCGCCGCCGCGGCGCCGGCGGGATTGCTGGAGTTTCCCGCGCCGGGCGTCTCGCACGAGCGTAAGAAGCTCTTGGCTTTATTTCCCAAGTTCAAGTCCTACGAGACGTCCTGTGACTTGTTTAAGAATATATCTTTTGATGAAGCGTGGAGGCTAATGAATCCGCTACCTGTTGAGGTACAGATTCCTGTCAAAAGGGGTCGTGCAAAGACTCAGACTTCTGCGCAGCTGGCTTTAAGTGACGCGGCTCAGATTGTCGCAGACCAGGGACTTAAGAATCTTGGCTCAGTCCTTGATTCTTCATTAAAATTTATTGGCAACAGAATTGCAACTTCCGCGTCAGCTACCGCTGCGGCTTCAGCTAATAGCAGCAATGGTATAACTGCCGCTACGTCGTCACCAAGCTCAAATGCCTCTCTATCGACAATTCTTGGTGGTAATAGAAGCAGATCAAACTCCGCTAATAGCTTTAACTTGCTGAGAAATAGATCAGCTTCAATTCTTAAAACTCTGCCAGATTTATCAAACCCTCCACCTTTGATTTCAACATCAACGTCGTCTTCAATAATATCGCAAGCCCAGCCTCTGCTTCCTCCACCCTCAGACGGCCCCTTCAACAAATTCATGCGCTGGAGAGCCGGCCTGCTGTCTGGTCTATCATTGTCCCCCTCAAACACCTCCTTCCAGGACGTCAACTCAATCGAGTCCCAGGACAGCAAGGCAACCGTCCCTAGTCTTCGGTCTCGCGACGCTGACGATTTTAAACCAATCGTGAAGAGCTTCGACGAACTCTCTATCTTAGAGCTACGGCAGTTATACAAGAACTACAATTTACTCGTCAATTCAATCTCTCAAAACTCTCAAAACTCTTTGGCTGAAGCTAGCAACAATCAGGATAAAGCTTAAATCATATCACGTCACGTTATAACTGTGATAATCAATTTAAGTAATTTTACTTGGGCGGCAATCTGATATATTAAGTGAGAATTAGGAATGCTACAGAAAAGGGAGAGAGAGAAACAAATCATTTAAAGTTTTTTCTTTAATTTCCCCGCCTTATTAACTTTTTTTTTGTTTTTTACGAAATTATTTATAAAAATTAAAACAAATAGATGGGTAAGATAGAATTAAACTAAATCTTAATGGTTATTATTTAATGGAGTTACTTAAGTAACATCCTTGCACCAAACTTTTTTTTTTTTTATTTTTTTTTTATTTTACTTTTTTTAAAAGCTTTTAAAAGTAAACAAGCTATTTGTTAAATTAATAATTAAAAAAAGTATTTGCTTTTTGTAGTTTAAAAAAACCTAAGAAAATGCCAATACTTTATGTGCATTGCAGTCCCAAGTGAGCTGCTGCTGCTGTCTCACTAGCCAACTTCCGTTCCCGCATCAGCGCCGGGTAACCGACGCAGTTTAGATTGGCGACTTAGCTACGGATAAATACGAAGCTGCGCAGGGGAAGTCAAGCAACAAAGGACAGAACAAGGTGACAATATACATTAATTAATATCGAACAAGGTAAAATTAGTTGAGGAAAAAAATTTTATATAAAAAATAAACAAGCTAATTCAACTAGTAATTTACCAAGACTTTTACTTTTATTTTATTTTTTTTTTATTTTTTTTTCTAAACTAGATAGACGAAGAGCCCAAAATCTGCAGTATAAAAGTTTGTTTTTTTATAGTGAATATCATAAATTTCACTTGATTTTCCTACTTTGGATTGTATTAGGCTATTAAATAATTTTAGTCTTGATGCTAATTATTTATTAGTGGAAACTTTCCACGTGATTATGTAAAACTGCATGTGTCATAGAGAGGGCATAGAAGGAGAGCAGGTAATTGGAAGTAGCCGAGTCAAGGATGCATTTTATCACCGAGGAGTTAAATTAAAAGTTTCGATCTACCATGCATTTATGGCTCAAAAAAAAATAAACAAAATAAAATAGATAAACAAATAAAAGAAAAAAAAAATAAAAAAACAAATGATTAATTGAGGGATGATTGAAGAGCATGTCTCAGCGCTTCTTAATTAATTTTTTTTTGATTTTTGTTTCTCGTACGTCTTGATAAATTAATTAATACCTTCTCGCAAGTGTTGTGAGCCCCGGCTTTACCTAAATAGGTAAGAATTAATAAAAGATGAAATAACAGGGTATAATAAAAATTTTAGACCATCTTTTATAAGTGTAAATTAAATTAGAGACTTCGGATTACTGAGAAAATTTATTATACTAACAGTTTTAAAGCAGTTTTATGCCAAATTATAGTGACATAGTCTTCCAGTGCCGCAAGGTTTGCAGCCCCCGCACAGGAAGAAATGGAAATAAGGTTTAGGATATATTGACTGCTGTGCATGATTTGCTGCAAACGGAAACAAGCTCGAAAATGGACATTATATAAATTTAGGGGATTCCCCCTTAGAGGCATATATAGTACGCGCTGAAGGGTTTCCTCTTTTTTTTTTTAAAATATTTGAGACAGGGATAGGCTGAGGTTTAAAAAGGCAAGGAAGGGCTCTTACGGATAGAAAATACCAGACACAAACGCAGTTGTTTGTATCAATACATTCCGAGACATAAGGTTTTTTTTTTTTCGCACCCATAAAAAGAGGGATTTCCAGGGATCCAAGGGCGCCAGAGAAATTTTTGATCTGGCTAACAAACGCGTTGTACAAGAGACTCGACTACGCGCCACCGCTGCAACAAACCAACAAACAAACAAGCTTGCACCGCTGTCCACCGGCGAACAACATAGCACTAGCAGCGAGAAGCACTAGCAGCGAGAAGTACTAGCACACTTGCAAGCACACTTACAGCACTGAACAGCAGCACCCTTGCAAGCACACTTACAGCACTTGCAACAAGCAATACCCTTGCAAGCACTGAACAGCAGCACACTTAAAGCACCCTTGCAAGCACTTGCAAGCACACTTAAAGCACCCTTGCAGGCACCACCGCTAACAAGCGTATCCGAACATGAGTGGCGATTTGTCGTGGCGCTTGCAGAAGTTGAAGGAGAGACAGGATAGAATGAAGCAGTCCGAGAAGGAGAGACGCGGCAAGAACGAGGTGTGCGCCGAGGAGGAGTTGCAGCACAGCAGCGGCAGCGGCGCCAGCAACGCCAGCAGCAGTAGCGGTAAGGTGCAAGAGGAGATGGTGGTGGATACATATATAAATCCGCACCCAATGTGCCGGTACAGTCCGCTAATACAGAACGAGTCCAGCACCAACGTTGGCAGCATTATGAACCCAGGCAATAGCATGCTGATGATACTGCTGCACAGCCAGCAGCTGTCCCCAGAACTGTCAACGAGAAACCTGATGTACCTGAACGGGTCAATAGGAGGCTCCAGCACTCCGCTGACCAACACCATCTACAGCGTCGCCCAGGGAGGCCGTCGCAAGTCTGCCCAAATACGGCCTGATCTGTCGCACGCTACACAAGACGCTATCAACTGCTAACGAAAAAACACGCACACAAACAAACAAACATATATTTTGTATTATAGATACCTCGTCGCTAAAATTCTATTCTTTTGCTCCCTGTAGAACCCGCTAGCGGCCCCCGGGCCACATTGCTACGCGCACGCGCACGCGACCGGCCGGCGACCGCGGCGCGACCAGGGCGCACACGTGCGGCAACGTGACCGTGAAGAAAAACCTTCAGGGTTAATGGGGGCGGGGGAATTTAGGAGGCGCAGATGCAGCGGATAGGAGTTTTCGGAGTGCGCGGGTTCCACAGCGTGCCACGTGTTTTGTCAGGGCACAGCAAGTGGTCGACAATCAAGCACGACAAGGCAAAGAACGACGCTGAGAAGAATAAAATCGCCAACAAGTTTTCCGCAGCCATCGCGGTGGCGGCACGTGACGGCGGGCCGGATCCGGCGCGGAATGTGAAGCTCGCGACGATGATGGAGGCGGCGAGCAAGGCGAATGTTATGAAGCGGGTAATTGAGAATGCTATTAAGCGAGGTTGTGGGATTGGTGATTCGAAAAAGCAAGTTGATTCGATGATTTACGAGGGAGTTGGGCCTAAAGGTGTTGCTATCGTGGTTGAGGCGCTAACAGATAACAAGAATCGCGCTATTTCTGAGGTTAGAGCTTGTTTTAATAAATTTGGCGGGTCAATTTCGCCATCTTTGTTTAATTTTGATAGAAAGGGCTATATTATTTGCGAATTAAGTAAAGATTTTAGCGAGGACGAGGTATTTGAGACAGTTATTGAGATTGGAGCGGAGGATTATGAGATTTATAAAGAGGAGCCGGACGACGACGCGCCCAGGGGTCCCGGCGGCGCCAAGAACGAGGCGTTGGACGTTGTGGAGGTCAGAACCGACCCTTCTGATGTCCAGAAAGTATCAGATGCGCTAAAACTGAGCGGATTTAAGATTAAAGAGGCCGGGATCACGTATATAACGAAATCTGACATGACGGTGGCGCTCGACGCCGAGGCCCGCGAGTCGCTCGACAAGTTGGTCGCGCTGTTGGAGGACTTGGACAGCGTGTCCACGGTGTACACCAGCGCGGCGGCGCCCTGAGCCCCGGCCAATCAAAACCGCAGCGAATGTAGCGCCACCACGTGACGCCAGATATAAGAAGAAAAAATATGGTGAGGGTTGGGGGGTAAGTGTAAATATGTTTGTTAGTGCTGTTAGAGGATTTCGTACTGTTGGCGTACAAGCCATGAGACCAACTATGCGCAAGATGAGTGCTGCTGGAAAGAAGCTGGAGCCGCTTTTCCCGGTTGAATTAACTCCATTATTCGTTGCTATGGGAGTTGCTGTTTGTTCTGCTTGTTTCTTCAGTTACAAGAAGTTGGTGTACGACGAGTCTTTGAGAGTCGGCAGAAAGAACCCAGACCAGTCTGACTTTAAGAACTAGGCGCGCCAGCGAGCCCGGCCGGCGGGCGAGGCGGTTGCATAATATATGATAACATTAGGGACTGTAGAGCTGGCCCGCGGCGGCGGCCGGCCTCGCG
>JAJLYT010000114.1:0-18720 GCA_030571755.1 Saccharomycopsis olivae (nom. inval.) | reverse complement strand
TCCTACTGGCTCCTTTGGGACTGTGAAATTTCACGTGACCCTAAGTTGTTTGTTGGCCTCATTGTCTGGAGAAAAACGGGAAAAAGTCGAGGAAGCGCGATCGAGGTTGAGCCTGAGAACATGGAGACCAAACGCCCAGCCAGACGGTTCATTAAGGGGCCTGACAAGAAAGCCCGTGACGACAAAGTAGCTGAATTGAAGGATAAGATCAAGCAAGTTGACCATAAGTTAAGCAAGGTTAATGAGGATATTTCCAAGTTTAAGGTTGATGATGCTACTGCCAGCCGTCGTAAAGAGTTACAAAATGAGTTAAATGAGATCATTAAGGTTCAAGGTGATTTAAAGGGAAAGAGAAATGCTGTTAATGACAAGGTTAAAGTTATTGATGCTTCTTTAAAGAAGAAAATTGCTGATTTGAATGCCCAAACTAGTAAGAGTCGCTTTAAGAGTGTTGAAGAGATTGATAGACAAATTCAAAGATTGGATGATTCTCTTTCTTCTGGTAATTTAAAAATTGTTGATGAGCGTAAGAATGTTCGTGAAATTACTGCTTTAAAGAAGATGAAGAAAGATTTTGGACAAATTGCTACTGCTCAAAAGCATATTGATGATGATAAGGCTAAAATTGCTACTTTAAAGAAAGAATTATCTAACTACAACAACAAAGAGATTCAAACTAAGTTTGATACTATTACTAAAGAGTTAGACGAGATTCGCGGATCTAGTAAGTCTATCAATGATAAGAAGAAGGGGTTCTATGACCAAAGAGGAGCCTTGCAAAAGGAGAAGAACTCTTACTACGACGAGATGAAGAAGGTCAACACCGAGTACCAAGAGTCTTACGATAAGTTTAAGAAGGACATGGCCGCTGAAAAGGAGAGAATCCGTAAAGACGAGGAAGACTTTGAGAAGGAGCAACAAAAGTCTAAGCGTGAGAAGGAGTTGAAGGATGAGTTAGAGACTGCCTCTAAGCCAGCTTTTACTGAGCAAATTAACTCTATTAAGATTTTAGTCAAGTATTTCTCTAAGATTATTGGCCAAGATGTTCCAGAGGAGATTAACGAAGAGGAAAAAGTTACTTCTAAGTTAAATGCTTTAGATATTAACAAGCAGTCTACTGGTGGTAGAGTTGTTTCTAGACCAGATAACTACGTTGTTGTCAAGAAGGAGCAAGAAGTATTCTTCCAAGGTAGCAAGGGTAAATCTAAGAAATCTAAGAAGAAACAAGACAGTGATAAATTTATTATTGAACCTGATGTTATTGTTCAATTATCTGAATTAGGTCTTTTAGTCCCAACTTCTAAGGATTCTGTTTCTACTGTTATTGAAGAGTTATTAAAACAATTTAACATCTTTAAGAAAGATCAAGACGAAGTTACTAAGAAGAATATTGAGAAAGCTAAGGCTAAACTCGCTGAATTCGAAGAATCTACTTCTGAAAACTAATATATTTTATAGTTATATATTTACTGTCATTTTCCGTAGTATGCATGCAGAATCGCCGCGCCGGGGCACGCAACCCACAACAGCCAGCCATTTAAATTTTTGAAGGCCCGTCTAAATGGATAGGTAAAAAAGCTGGGAGGATCCACTTGACAACGGCCAGATGACGCCAAATAAGGATAAGCAGAGGATGTTACCAACTCCCGAGTATACACCGGGTACTGCACCAAGAAGTGACATAAAATTTACAGGGAAGAGAAGTTTTTCTGTGATTGATGAAGATGATGAGGTTGCGAGTAAGAGAGTAAGGAAGGATGACATTGATAGCGACATTGACAGTGAGGCGAGTACAGAGATAGCAAGTGATGCTGAGGGAGACTTTTTGAAGGTATCTACTAGAAGCGATAATGAGTATCGCCAGATTGCTGACCAGCGAGCAGCCAGTGCTTGTTTGACGCCTGAGAGACCGAAGAGGAGCGAGAAGATACGAGTCTTTGGGAGTCCTAGTGAGATAGATGAGAGTATAGTACCTACTGAGCCAATAATAACTCCACAGAATAAGTTAATACAGGGGACAGACATACCTTTGAGAAGCAAAAAGGTATTTGATGCCACTGATTTTGATCCGAGTAATGAGATACTATTAGTTGATAAGTCTGGGAACCAATTCACAAAGAGTCTAAATAGTTATGATAAAGCTCACAAGCCAAAAGGAATTCTCAAGAATTTGCTTGATATTGAGAAGGCTAGTGTAGCTGCTGATGGCGAACTTGTGAATGGTACTTTTGCTGATGATGATGACGATGATGAATACAATGAAATAAGATTAGGAAGGGAGCGGAAGGAAGAGGAGGAGGGTTCGAAGGAGTTGAGATTGATCAGGGAGGCGGACGAGAAGGACGAGTACGGTATAGATAATGACTATGGGAATTATTCAGGCGATGAGGGATTTAGTGAAACAGAATTTGATAATGAAGAGAAATTAACTAATTATTTTAATAGAATGCGCTCGCAGCGACGTTTGAAAGGCGCAAAGAGGGGTTCTATTGAGTTTTTAGGTGCTCTGCCAATCTATAATTCTGGGTATTCATCTGATGAACATTCTACAAGTAATGAAGAAGAGTATCTACTGCAGTTATTAAAGAAACATAAAGCAAATGATGATACTGGTTCATCATCTCAAAAGATGGAAAAGGGTGATTCTGAAAGTGCAAAGAGTTCTAGAATGCGTAATAAGATGTTAATGCGTGCTGAAGATTCTCGTCATGATAATTATTTAAATTTTGGATTTACTTTAAGTGAAATTTCAAATCTTAAAAAATCTAAAAAGATATTGGTTTTTGAAGATCCAAAAGGAGAACAAAGTAGTAATAGCAGTAATAAGAGTTCTTCTAATAATGATCAGTTAAAGGGTTCAGAATAGTTTATTTTTTTTTTCTAATTTTGTATATTAATTATTTATTAATGATATCTAATATAATGAAGGTTTAATTGTTTGGTGATTTATTTTTAAATTGTAGACTACAGACGAAAATAGCAGTAACTTTTACATTCTTTTTGATTATACATAGAACAAAAATCAGTTGGACTCCTTATCCTTTGGACTGTAAGTTGGACTTGTTGGTGAGTAGGATGGAGATGTAGGACTGTAACTTGGACTAGTAGGAGAATAAGATGGGGAGGTTGGACTGTAACTTGGACTCGTTGGAGAGTAAGATGGCGAGGTTGGACTGTAACTTGGACTCGTTGGAGAGTAAGATGGCGAGGTTGGGCTATAACTTGGACTCGTTGGAGAGTAAGATGGCGAGGTTGGGCTATAGCTTGGACTCGTTGGAGAGTAAGAAGGAGAAGTAGGACTGTAACTTGGACTCGTTGGAGAGTAAGAAGGAGAAGTAGGACTGTAACTTGGACTCGTTGGAGAGTAAGATGGCGAGGTTGGGCTATAGCTTGGACTCGTTGGAGAGTAAGAAGGCGAGGTTGGGCTATAGCTTGGACTCGTTGGAGAGTAAGAAGGCGAGGTTGGGCTATAGCTTGGACTCAGTGGCAGGTAACTAGGTGAAGTAGCACCTCCATAAGCCGGCAGACTTGGAGAGTACAGAGGAGAAGTACCTGCAAAAGCTGGTGATGACGGAGAGTACAGTGGACTAGCAGCAAATCCTGGAGAACCTGGTGCATAACCTCTTGGATCATAACCTGGACTATTAGCAAACGCTGGAGAAGTGGCCAGGAAATTACCATTTGAAGTAAATGGACTTTGGTTTCCAGTATGAACAGAGAAGCCACCCTGTACATCACCAGTAACACTCTCATGAACAGGAGAGAAATTAATATCTTCATCAATTTCAATATCATCGTACATTCCTGCACCAGAGTCATAAGGAGTGGCAGCTCCTTCTCCAGAAAGCGCAGCATTAACGTTTTGCGCAGCTTGAGGCAAATTGTTAAGTGGAATATCCTTAAGCATTTCTTCATTAACCATCAAATCGAAAGCACCAGTACCGATAGGTGCCATTTGACCTAACAATACATTCTCAGAAACACCTGCACAGTCATCTAATTCAGCTGCTGCACCAGCATCTAATAAGATTTCAACAGTTTCTTCAAAAGAAGCTCTCATAAGAGCACCAGTATTGTTTCTATTAATACCATGACGAGTAATAGCCATTAAATGACCTCTAGATGTCATTGCATCAATTAACATAGCCATATGACGGTAGTTCACATAAGAACCACCAAAAGAAATAACCTTAAATGTTTCCTTATAAAGCGCTTCTCTGGCGGCTTCCATACCCAAAACAGATAAAACTTCAACGAAATTATTAGAGTAAGTACGTTTATAATCCACACCTTCAACTGCCATAACTTCTGCAAGATTAACACCATCAGTTTCAAGAATGGTTTCACTGGTCTTCTTGAAACTTCCAGTCTCATCAATTACCATATGATGCTCATTCTTAGAGATGAACACTCTAGCAACATTTTCAATACCTCTTAAAGAAATATCTAAGATATGTTGCTCAATCTTCTTCAAGATATGATCTTCCTCAGCTTCATTTTCTTCGTTCAGGACCTTCTTATCTCTAACAATTCTCAAACGAATGACCAATTTTTGAGAACTGGCATCTTCAGACCAAATTACGGCAATATCAGAACCAAAGGCTTGCTTAATTCTGTCAGCAACTTGACTCAAAGTAACTTGCTTATCAATCAAACTACCACGGTCAATTTCAAAACGTAATAACCATGGTGATTGTTGATCAATAGTTCTTTCAGTCTCCTCATCAGGAATGGCAAAGAAACCTTCAACCAAGTCAATATCTTCTTCAAGAACCGTAGATTGAGGATCTGGATCATAGAAAATTTCAGTAAGCAGAACAATGTCCTTAATGGTAGAGTATTGAATAGTAGCCTGTACAGATTTAGCCTTCATTTCATCAATAGCATAATCTGGTTCTAAATAGATAGTCATAGAAGGTGTCTTAATATTCTTTGCAACATTAAGAATTTCCTTTAATCTTGGCACACCAAGAGTAACATTCTTGGAAGACACACCAGCATAATGGAAAGTATTCAAAGTCATTTGGGTAGCAGGTTCTCCAATAGATTGCGCAGCAAGAACACCCACCATTTCACCAGGATGGACAATAGATCTCTGGAATAACTCTTCAATCTTTCCGACCACCCAGTTAAAGGCATCTTTATTTAATCTATACTCTTCAATCACTCTTCTAGAAGCCAATCTGGAACGAATAAGACATTGGAATAAAGCAGTTGCATTTTCTTGAGCCTCAGTCAATATGCTTCCTTCACCTCTAATAACTTGAAGGTTATTACATAATTCTCTAACTTTTGTGACAATATAATCTAAAGGCAAATCACTAGCATTATTTCTGTCAACATGGAAAATTTGTTGAGAATTTTGCATTACACGTCTGAGGTTAACTGGTAATGGCCATTTACTTTCACCAGTTGGGAAAACTTCTCTTAAAAATTGTCTATCTTTGGCCAATTGAAGATATTCCTCATCCAAGATCTTTTGAAGTTCAATATCACCTCTAATTTCATCCGCGTACTCAATTAATGAAGGTTTGATCATTGCGGATGAGTCCATTAAATCAATCTTATATCTCTTTTCGAAGGTAGCATCAGAAGCAGTTAAAGAATCAAGAGGTTGACTTTCAACTTGAGTACCATCCAAACCATCTTCACCATATACGAATTGAAGGATAGTACCAGTAGAATTTCTAACAGTACCATCATAATGAACAGTAATATCTTCCAAAGCTTTAACCAATCTTCTTTGAATATAACCAGTTTCCGCAGTCTTAACAGCAGTATCAATTAAACCTTCTCTACCAGCCATAGCATGGAAGAAAAATTCTTGAGGAGTCAATCCTCTTAAATATGAGTTTTCAATGAAACCCTTAGATTCAGGACTGAAATCATCTTTAGTAAAATGAGGCAATGATCTATCAGAGAATCCAAATGGAATTCTCTTACCTTCCACCATCTGTTGACCCACACAAGCTGACATTTGAGAAATATTAATAAAAGAACCCTTGGAACCAGAAATAACCATCTGTTTGACGTTATTAGAATTTTTTAAAGACTTCTCAGAGAACTTACCAACATCATCTCTGGCCTTATTTAAAAGTTGAGCAACGTTAGCTTCAAAAGCTTCTCTAAGAGTCATACCTGGTTCAGGCTCTAATCTATTTGCATGGGCATCTAAGATAACATCTTGCACCTTTTGCTTTGCTTCATTAATAGTACTAGTAATCTTTGTCATTGTAACCTTATCAGCAATTGTATCACCAATTCCGATAGAGAAACCATTGTGAAGTAACCAGTAGTTAACAATCTTTTGAATGTTACCAAATAATTGAGCACATGTCGCATGTCCCTTCTCTCTGAACACAGTATGAATTAAACCACCAGCAGAAGATCCAACAGTTTTCTTATTTACCACACCGAACATGATCTCACCATTTACAATGAGCATTCCGTCATCTTCTGGTGACAAGTATGTTGTTTTCTCCTCAAATCTGGATAAGTTAATACCATCTGGAATAGCTAAAGAAGTAATTTGTTTACCAGTCCATAATGGTTTTGGTTTTAATATAGTTGGAGGTGGAACAATTCCATTCCAATCTTTAATCCAGTAACATATATTCATAACTTGATCATAATCAATAAAAATATCTCTCAATGTCATCTTTCTAATACCACAAAGAGTATCTTGCACAATACCCATCACAGGCTTGTTAGATTGTGGAGAGATAATTTGCAATGGAACAGCTGCCAAGTTTCTTAATTCCGAACGAGTTTCATGAGATTGAGGAACATGTAAATTCATTTCATCACCATCAAAATCAGCGTTATAAGGAGAAGTAACAGATAAGTTAATTCTAAAAGTAGAGAAAGGCATAACCTTGACTCTATGACACATCATAGACATTTTATGTAAAGAAGGTTGTCTATTGAATAAAACAGGATCATTGTCCATAAGATGTCTTTCGACTTTCCAACCATATTGTAATTGAATGTCTCCTGCTCTTTTGTGATATCTTAAATCAATTCTATCACCCGTATCTCTAATAACATATTTAGCACCGGGATGCTCATTAGGACCATTTCTGACATATTCAGTTAATCTGTGAATGTTATAAGGTGTGACAATTTCTGGATATGTTAAGGTTCTAGCAATGGAACGAGGAACACCAACTTGGTCTAAGTCCAAGTTTGGATCACCAGAAATGACAGTTCTTGCAGAAAAATCAACTCTCTTTCCCATTAAATTACCTCTAACTCTACCTTCTTTACCCTTAAGTCTAGCTCTAATAGATTTAATAGGTCTTCCAGATTTTTGTAACGCCACAGGCTGTCCAGCTATATCATTATCCATATAAGTAGCCACATGATATTGCAATAAAGACTCAAACTCAGTAATAACGTGTGCTGGAGAACCGTCCATTTCTAATTTTTGGACATTTATATTTGCCTTTAAGATTTCAGCTAATTTATAAGTTAAATCATCCTCACCTCTAGCAGATTCATTAAAAGCAATAGATGGTCTGACAGGTGGAGGAGGAACAGGTAATACTGTTAAAATTAACCATTCAGGTCTTGCGTAGTCAGTATCAAAACCTAATAAAACTGCATCTTCATCAGAAATATGCTTGAAGACATTTAAAATTTCACTTGGGGTTAATAATCTCTTTTCAGGTTGATTATCACCATCTTCAGAATTTTTATCCTTTTTCCAAGTACCCCAAAGTTTTAAACCTTCTTTTCTAACAGTTGGCTGGTAATTACCACAACCTCCTGAAGTTATAGGATTCTCAGAATCCACATTATTCTCTAATTCTTCTTCAGTTGGTAAACCAGCTTCACAAACTAATTTAGTTTTACTTAACTGCCAGATTGCTTGAAGACGCTTTCTTGGATCTTTAATTTTTGCAATTTGATTCATTTGAGGGGTGTCCTTTTCAATTAAAAGTTTACCACAATGCATACATACACATTCACAAACTTTCTTAATTTTTGTGATAAAACCAATATGAAAAACAGGTTTAGCTAATTCAATATGGCCAAAATGTCCAGGACATTCAAACATATCTTCACCACATGTTTGACATTTAAAAGCCCTGTCAATCGTCCCTAATTTTGGATCGTTTAAACCTCCCTCTCTAAGACGTTTATTTTCATCCATAATTTCGGGAAACTCAATCTTTGCCACACTAATGGCTCTCTAAAAATTATGTTAGAATGTCTTGAAAATTAATTAAATACTATTTTCAAGATTACTTACCGTCTCTTCAGGGGAAAAGATTCCAAATTGGATCTAAAAAAGTTATGTTAGTTTCTGAAAATCATCGCGAACGCCACCAATTTTTAATAGTGACATAAATCATCATAACTTACCTCTTTAACCGTCCGAAGAGGAGCACTTGAGTATGCAAATGATCTCGTCGCCATCGTATATTGCTTCTAACAAGGAATTTATCTCTAAATCCAATGTTTATATTAAGCAATAGCCGTCGAGCCGCTGGTGATAACCCTTTTTTACATCGCTGGTTTTTTCAATTTTCAAACTTACCCGGCGCGCGGTTTCAGATGTTGGGCGGACGCGGTCTAAAATGGGCCATTACAGGAGGAGCAGCGAGGACGGGCGACACCCACTTAATGTTCAGGATGAGTGGGGGACACTCTGCCATGATAGAGGGATCTGCTCCCCGAGGTGGGCGCCACGATACGAGTTCCTGATCACGTTGTTGATGTCCATGTCGATGTCGATGTCGATGTTATTGTTTTTATTTTATTTTATTCTATGGGGTGTAGTGTGTTTATTACAGAGTCGAATAGATTTCATACATATATAAGTTTTAGAGTATTTTCATTAATAATACATACAAAACTACCCATGAGCAATAAAGAAGTTAAGTGTCATTAAAACTACATTTAAGCAGTAGTAGCAACAGCCTTTTCTGGAGCCTTAGCAACTTCTTCACTCTTTTCAGTCAAGATGACTTCGATGTGAGATGGAGAAGATTCGTACTTGTTAATTCTACCGTGAGCTCTGAAAGTTCTTCTTCTTTGTTTTGGAGCTTGGTTAACTTGAATGTGGGAAATGTATAATTTAGAAGTGTCTAAACCCTTAACCTAAAAAATATTGTTAGTTTCCGATAAATTCCGCTATAATCAAATTAAGCGGGAAGTTAATTCTTTATTACTCATAAGTAGTTCTCCACGTCTTATCAACATGGTTATCATAATGACAACAATAGCATTGGATAGACGACTGTCCAATGTTAGCCTAAAATCCTCCACCTTTAAGTGAAGGAAAGTTGAACAAATAATTCTCAATTAATCTTGAGAACTATTTGTTTGTTTGCAATATAGAATAAAACTTCCCGCTTTAAAGGAATAAAAAAATTATAATAAATTTTTTATATAACCTTAAGAAAAGGGTACTCATAATACTTACATCAGCGTTAGCTTCAGCGTTCTTTAATAATTCTTGAATGAATTTAACAGACTTAACAGGCCATCTAGCTTTGGTAACACCAAATTCTTTACCTTGAGCAGCTCTACCAATAGAAGAGTTAAATCTTCTGAATGGGATAGCTCTCTCATGGTTAACAACTTGAGCCAAGTATTTTTGGGCTTTTTCTAATTCCCATCCACTAATGGCTTGAGCAGTTTCTCTAGTGTTCTTGTAAGAAACTCTGAGGTATGATCCCTTAGCTTTAGCTGATCTAGCTGGGTCAGCAGAACTGGTTCCGTATCTAGCCATTTTTGTCTTGGTGATTATACTGGTCTCTTCAAGCACTCTGCAAAATTTTGAATTTTTTATCAATCTTCCATTGTGATCGTCGAAAATGCGCACGTGGCGCGGAAATAGCCCTGGGGCGCAGACCGGCAGGGACGGCGGGCCGCGGGTGTGTGCGCGCGACGAGCGCAGCGGGGCGGACCGTACTGGGACGCTGGTGTGGCTGGTGAGCTGGGGGAGTGTCCTTGCACATGTGCGAGGGTTACTGTTCGCGAGGGCGCAAGGCGTGGCTGGTGGCTGTGGCCGGTAGAGCGCCATGTGCGCCTGGAGGAAGCTGAACATGCATATAGGCGCACATGGGTATTTGAGAGCTTACTCGTGTTTATGTGTATATATATAGATTGATACTTGGAGGGATTGGTAAGATTTAGTGAATATAGGAACTTTAGAGTATATATATGATATTGCTCTTATTTCCGAAACTTTTTAAGGTCGCTGAGTGGATCCACAAGAGTCCTGAGAAGCACGAATTCTACGACGCGGACTGCATACCTCAGCAGATGGAGAATATTGAAGACATTGCCACTAAGGTGGTTAATGATGAATGGACAATATTTTCTAATTGGGAAGATATATTTAACTTAGTTATTCCTCCAATAAAGTATAATCGGATAAAATTCATTAATATTCAGATATTTATAAATGGTGTATCAATAATGTATAAGTTACTATATGGAGCGAATGAGAAGTACTTGGTCGATGGTCAATGTCCAATTTGTTTTGATAAGATAGCGAAGACTGACTTAGTGAGACATTTACCGTGTCAACACACGTTTCATAATGATTGTATAATGCCTTGGCTATTTAGAGAATTTGAAGATAATGATAGATTACTAGCATTCACATTAGCTACGTACCTCAACTCATATACATGTCCATGCTGCCGTGCTAATCTATTTGACTGGTTTTTCTTTGATTACTATAAGCCAGAGTTTATTAATTTTATTGAGATGAATATACCCGCAGAAACAAGAGCCCATATAAGAGAAGAATGGGCTGACCAAGACGATGACGATGAAGAGGATGACGACTAGATAGAGTATAATATAACAGGCCTACAATAATAATAATTACAATAAAATTTTTGGACATGTAGTGTGCATAATATTTTAACTATATAATTATATAATAGAACATAATATGATATAATATACATTCATGAATACATTATGCCCAGAAATTACCATTGCGGAGCTTCAGAGCTGGCACTGGCCTGGTTGTTACTATTATTGTTAAACCCGCCTCTACCTCTGCCTCTACCACCTCTGCCACCTCTGCCACCTCTGCCACCTCTTCCTCTGCCTCTTCCGCGACCTCTTCCTCTATTATTGAATCTCTTTGTTTCCCCGAATGTTTCCATATCATCATATTTAGCTGATCTCTCAGTATTTTCATCTGTAGAAGAAGAAATTGAGTCAAAAAATGATGATTTTTTATTATAGAAGTTCTCTGCAGGCTTGTCAACATCCTCTCTGGTAAATTTAGCGTTGTTAGCAGCGAAATCAAAGTCCGTGTCCAGCTTGGCAACAGGCTTAGGCTTCTGGCCATCGCCCGCGGCCCTGCCCTTTGGCGCAGCTTTATCAGCGGAGTATGGCTTCGATGCAGGCTCGCTGGAGACCGGGGCTGGAGGCTGGGACTGGGAACCAGCAGCTGGGGCGGCGGCCTTGGCTGGGGCAGCAGCAGCGGCGGGTGGACTGGACTTCGCAGTAGACTGATCTGCTGTGGCAGCTGGTGGCTGCCCATAGCTCTGAGGTGGTTGGTTTTGATACACTGGTTGCTGTGGAGGTGGTGCCTGATATCCATAGTATGGTTGCTGTGGCTGTTGTGGTGCTGCTGGTTGCGGTTGTACTTGATTTGGTGGCACATCTAACACTGATAAATCTTTAACATCAGAACCTCTAAAAACAACATAATCATAAACATCACTACTTGGTGGAATCTCAAGAGAAGGATTTTGTGCTCTACCTTCAGTTCCAAATGGTCTAACTTGTTTTAAAGCTACTGTAGCATCCTCACCATTGATATTATCAAGAATACCAACATATCTAATACATATTAGTTTAAAATTTCTAATTTTATAATAATTTAATTTATTTAATTTAAACTTACCTAATTCCCTTATTGGAAATTAATGAAATAGTCTTGCCTATATACTGTGACATTCTATCTTTAACGTAAACTGCTCCTGTCGTCCAAACTTCAGTCTAACATTAGTTACCACGGCCCGTTACCCGGGATTGGTACGTCGAGGGAAGGTTTCAAAGGAGAGAAGCGCAGACGGGATAGTCTAGTGTGCGCCAATGACCTCTATAGTGCCGTTTCAGGCTACTGATTTGTTTAATTTAAATACTACTAATCTTGATGTATTTACAGAGAATTATCCTTTAACTTTTTATTTTCAGTATTTATCAGAATGGCCAACTTTATTCTATAAATCTATGGAACCAAATGGTGATAACTCTGGATATATGATGGCTAAGACCGAGGGAAGAGGTGATGATTGGCACGCTCATATTACAGCGGTTACTGTTAATCCAATTTATAGAAGAATTGGTTTAGCATCATTCCTATGTGTTCAGCTAGAGCAGCTAACAAAATCGGATCCCTACAATGTTAACTTTATTGACCTATTTGTTAAAGTAACAAATAAGTTAGCATTGGTTATGTACAAAAAATTAGATTATTCAGTCTATAGAAGAGTTATTGCATACTATGGCTCAGATCCAAACCCAATTAGAAATAAACTCAACGACGACATTGACGCTTTTGACATGCGAAAGTCTATGCCCAGCGACAAAGACGGCAAATCTGTCAGGCCCAACGGTGAAAAGTGCTATGCCCTACCAAACGAGATCGTGTTCGACTGAGAGCCGAGAGGTCGCAGGTTCCTGGGTACTCGGTACCTCAGCGGTGGCCGCTCAGTAGTGGCTTCTCTTGTAGCCGGCAGGCGCGAGTCTGGCAAAGAGCTGTCCTCTTACGTACGATCCCCAAAGGAAGCCGGACTTCATTAGGTTTTTGAAATATGGAACCATGAGGAGCATGAACATTGCTGTACCAAAACCTTGCACAAATTGCATAATCATTTGATCCTTGACCACGGCATATATGACAGCGCTAGTGGTAATCTCAGGCTTGGACTTTACCCCAACTCCCGAAGACTGTGAATATTTGGTCAATGAACGTCGAAACGTATTCTCGAACCGTAGATCAGGTATTGTCACTGTAATCTTGCTCATTGCTAGCCGGTAGCACAGAGCTAGGTAGTCTCCTTGCCTCCCCGCGCCCCCCAAAGCTCATCAGAATAGTGTGCGCAGGGTAACTGCGAAGTGGAGGCGCGAATGAAAAATAAAGGACGACACAGGAGAGGCGGCCAGCGCTATACTACTACAGAGATGCAAGTTGACAACAGTGGCCCTAAGGTTAAAATCAGAGATATTCAAAGGGATAGTGTTAACTTTGTATTAAGTGATTGTGATTTAGCTTTAGCTAATTCTCTTAGACGTACTATTATGGCTGAAGTTCCAACTTTAGCTATTGATATAGTTGAAATTGAAGAGAACTCTTCTGTTTTAGCTGATGAATTTATAGCTCATAGACTTGGATTAATTCCACTTCAAAGTGATGATGTTGATAGTTTATTATATAATAGAGATTGTACATGTGGTGAATATTGTGAAAAATGTTCAGTTGTTTTAACATTACATGCTAAATGTACATCTGATGGTATTCAACATGTTTATGCTCGTGATTTAGTTTTACAATCAAATACTAATGAACTTGCAATTGGAATGCCAGTTATTAGAGATGATGAAGGTAAAGGATCTCTTATATGTAAAATTAAGAAACATCAAGAGTTACGTCTTAAATGTATTGCCAAAAAGGGTATTTCAAAAGAACATGCTAAATGGTCACCAGTATCAGCAGTAGGATTTGAATATGATCCATGGAATAAGTTAAAACACACAGATTATTGGTTTGAAGAGGACGCGGACGCTGAATGGCCAAAGTCTGAATACTGTGATTTTGAGGAGCCTCCAAATCCTGACGAAAAGTTTGACTACACCGCTGTGCCTAACAACTTCTACGTTGACGTCGAGACTGTGGGTACTATTAAGCCGAATGAGGTTGTGTTAAGAGGGATCAGAGAGTTACAGAACAAGGTAGCCGGTATAGTGTACGCTATTAACGAAATTGAAGGAAGAAACGCTGAAGAAGGTAATGTTGATAATATTGGTGGTGCCGGTTATGGTACTGTTTACGGTGGAACTGCGTACGGTGGAACTGCGTACGGTGGAACTGCTTACGGCACTGCTTACGGAGGCGAAGGTAATGCCAATGGGGGCGATTATTCTGGACAGGCGTGGAACTGAGACAGATAGATTAACACAGAAACAACAGATATGATAATAAGTTATATATTTGTATCTTATGGGAATAATTAAAGTAATAAGTTGTAGGATGATGATGATGAAGAAGGAGAAGGAGAAGGAGAAGGAGAACAGCAAGAGGAAGTGGTTATAAAATACAAGTATTTGTACATTAACAACATATGAATCTGATCAGTGTAAAAGTTTCAATGATGTTTATTCCAAGAAACGCAATCTTGGAAACGTACTAACTTTCCTCCAAATATATCTAAGGCACTACCATAGGTGAGGTCAACGATACCATCGCTCGAGTCAGATACGAGCTTGAGGTCGTCGATATTTTTGGCTCCCCCGGCGTAGACGACTGTCTTGCCCTTAAGCTTGCTGTTCTTGAACCACTGTCCCAAGTGCTTGACGAGCTCCTCGTCAATGCCGTTGCAGAGACCCTCGACATCAGCAGCATGGATAAGAAACTCAGAGCACAGGCCAGCCAACTCGACAAATAGCTCTTCAGATAACTGTAGGTCGGTCACTGTAGTCCATTTGTTAATGGCTACAAACCATTGTAGCTTTCCTGAATCATCAGGTTTGGTCTTACAGCTTAAGTCAATAACAATATGCTCACTTCCAATTTTATCAACAAGCGCCGCAAGTCTCTCTCTAGAGAATATTCCACCAGGGAATAACCAACTGGTAATAATAACCTTTGATGCCCCTTTATCAATCCAATATTTACAGTTATCAGCGTTAATGCCACCGCCTATCTGTAAATGTCCAGGCCAAGCTTCAATGGCCTGAATAGCAGCGCTTGTATTCTCCTCAGAGGAACCTAACTTGATGATGTGGGTACCATAGACCTTGTTCTCGCGGTACAAAGACCCATAGTAGGAGGCTGGGTTCGCAGAGACAAAGTTGGTCGTTACCGTCTTGCTGGTCTCCTTGTCCTTGTCCGACAGGAGCGACGCCCCCACAATTTGCTTCACCTGTCCGTCGTGAATATCAATACACCCTCTGAACTTAGTCATACCCTCTGTCCCCCGTCGGCGCGCAACTATTTATATAGGGGCACGTGTGGGGTATCAACAATTTTTTTAATTTTTTTTGCAGCGCGATGGGGCTAGGGCAATGAGTACTGATGCGGAGTACGACGACTTTTTAGCGGCGCAGCGGCGGGCGTTCGAGGCGCAGTTTGGGAGCTTGTCTGCCATGGGGCTCACCGACAACTCTGTGAAGTCTGCGGACGCTGCAGCGAGCGACGACAGCGATTCTTCGTCCGCTGGTTCGAGCGAGGAGGAGGAGTTCCAAGGGTTCAGCGACCGAGAGCCGGCGCGCGAGTCTGGCGAGTCTGGCGAGGATGAAGCTTCTGACGATGATTTTGACGAGGTCGAGGAGCTGGACGCGGAGCCTGCGCCGGTGGTGGTCAAGTTTTCTTCTGGGGGCAGTGTGGCCGACAGGGCTGAGCGAGAGTCCGCGAGGGGACTGCTGTTGGCGAGAAAGGGCAAGATACCCACTTACCGTAGTCTTGAGATCAAGTCTAAATTGGGAGAGCTAGACGCGGAGTCTGAACTTTTAAAGAATGTTAGTTCTAAGGAAGATATGGAGAATATGCAAAAAGACGTTGAGCTTCAGCGACTCTTGAGCGAGTCCCATATTCTTGCTGGTGCTACTGAGTTCTCAGGAGTTGGACTAACTATGAAAACGATTGATAATGATCCTTTTGGTAAGACTAGGGCTAAAACTATCAATATGAGACTTAGAAACTTATCAGAGATCAATGGTGGACCTGATAGAAAGCTAGAAAAGATGCCTATGGGCATGCGTAAGGGGATGGTGAGTAAAGAGATAAAGAGGGTTGAGAGATTTGAGGAGGAAGCTCGTCAGAGTGGAACTATTTTAGCAAAGACAAAAAAATATGAATTACGTGATTTAAATATGGCTCGTGGTAATAAGGTTGGACTTAAATCTGATTTAATAGGTAAGCATACAATTGGTAAAAAACAATTAAAGCTGAAAACTGAGCATCGTAAAAAAGGTTTACAAATACTGTCAATTGGAAGAAGTACAAGAAATGGTCTTATTGTTAGTAAGAATGAATTTAATTCTGTATTTCAAAAAAAGAATAATAGAGGTAAAGGTAGAGGAAAAGGAAAGAGATAATTTTTACTATTATTACGATTTAAATTCACGTTATAAAATTAAATATGACTATTAGTTACATCTAGTAATCCATATAGGACTATTTAGTTTTAGGATCTTCAGGTTCATCGTCATCAGTATCAGTATCAATGTCGGACCAGTCGTCATCAATTCCCACACCATCAGCTTGAACCAATTCGTCTTCATCTTCACTGTCAAAGTACTCATCACCACCGTTTGAAACAACAGGTTCACCTCTTAATTGAGCCATAGCTCCAGCGATTGAATCTTCACCAGGAGCTGGAACTTCATAAATCTTTTCATCAACTTTTTCACTTGGAGTTTTAACTTTCATAATAATTGGAATATCAAGATCTCCACCATAATATACATTACTTTTAATTAATAATCTAAATTCGTAACTACCATCCTTTGGTGGAGCAGGTTGAGTTAATGGAATCTTAATAGTACCAATTGTAAGTCCTTCACACTTCTTACCATAATATTTTTTAAATTCTTCTTCTGAAAGTGAAATATTTGAAAAATCAAGATTATTAATAACTTCTGGCAGTTCAATAATCTTTCCATCTTTTTGAAGAACGAGTAAAGCGGTCCAAGATGATCTAACACTACCAGGGAAATAAGGGGCAAAGGCATTTGGAACTAAAGGTTGATTTCTAGTAGTCTTAAATGGGTCTTTTAAAGTTTCCATAGTTTCTTCTTCTTCTAATAATTTTTTATCTACCACATTAGTACTGATAACACAGTGATGTTTAGCAGATTTTAATAAAACTTTAACATTGATATGAGCAATAGAACCTGGTGGGACAATATCTTCACCAGGAACAACAAATTCAGCTTTCAAGAGTTTCATAATTGGGATACCAGTAGCAATTTCTAAAGTCTGTTTCAATAATGTAGCGTCCTTGATACCCAATGCCTTCATTTGGTCAGCTTCCTTCAAAGTTGCAAGCTTACCTAAAGTGCGCACATCAGTTTGAGCCACAGCAGATGGGGAGACGTTTGGCAATTGCAATAATTGTTGTTTTGCAGTACCAGAGAATGGGACAGCAGATACAACGGCCTTTAAAGTATCAATACATTCAGTAGCAATTTCAGTGTTACGGAAATGGCAGGATAAGTCTAGTAAACCATTCAATAAAGTTGGAAGCT
Source organism: Saccharomycopsis olivae (nom. inval.) (assembly GCA_030571755.1). Taxonomy (NCBI): domain Eukaryota; kingdom Fungi; phylum Ascomycota; class Saccharomycetes; order Ascoideales; family Saccharomycopsidaceae; genus Saccharomycopsis; species Saccharomycopsis olivae (nom. inval.). Next base: position 1,269 of record JAJLYT010000114.1, on the reverse strand, counting down.
GGGATACAATGAACAACTTTTCATGCTCATTCTCAACCTCGCGCCGCTCACAGTGGGCCTTGATCAACTCAATGATTTCCTCGCTGGACAATTTGGTGTTCTCTTGGATTTCCGGAGCGTCCACTAACCATTGCAAAATTACTAAAGGAGTCATTAACTGAGTTGGCTTATAGTTTAAGATACGTTCAAGGAGCATAGTCGCAGTCTCAGTACGGATACCCTTCTTGGTGAATGACTTGACATTATTCCACCAGTACAGAACAATGAATGGTAAGATAATGGCAATAACACCGACGTAGGCAACTACCAAAAGGGTACCTTGACTCTCAACCAAGAATTTTGGTAAAGCAATTCCCTGTGTAATAGCTTGAGGACCATCAGGGTGTCCGTACTTGAGAAAGTTCTCTTTGGTGGTAGCGTCAGTCAACGACTTGTAGGCCTTGTTAATCATGACGAAGGTCTCCTCGGCTTTGAGCTTTTCCTCGTCGCTTAAGTTAGTAGCGATCTTATCAGGGTGGAACTTGATAGATAATCTTCTGTAGATAGATTTAATCTCTTTATCAGTAGCGGATGAGGATATTCCCAAGATCTCAAACGGATCAAATAGCGCGACGGTATTGACGATCTCCTTGCCGCTGACGTAGTTACCCAAGTAGAGCAAAGCGGCCCATCCTGCGACCAATAGTAAGTTTCTGATGTTGAACAACTTGGACGCCTTGAACTTGCTCTGGAACGCTTTAATTGAGGCAGCGTTGGGTGGCGTAAATGATGATACGATGTCGCCATTGACCAATGCTTTAGAGCCACCTAACAACCCTGAGAGACTTGCAACGGTACCTGGAATAACCATAACACCTACAAGTGTCATGGCAAAGTATGGCCATGTTTCTGAATTATCGTCGTAGTTGTATTTTGCGTTACTCATGACAAACTGCGACCCTGAGCCTTCCTTCTCCTCTCCGTTGTCCAGTACCAATTTTCATGTAACACCTTGCCTTTAGAGCACGTGAATTCTGGAGAGGTGCGAGTATGCGGATTTTTCGCGGAGCGGGCCAAAACAGAGCGTAAACAACGGGGGACAACATGGCCAAAAAGAAGAGCGCAAAGAAGACGAGGGCCGCGAAGGAGGACGTGGCGGGCGTCGCGGACGCGGCTGGTGCGGCGGATGCGGCGGATGCGGCGGCGGACGTGTCGACGGTGGACGTAGCGGCGGCGGACGTGTCGATGGTTGACGTGTCGGTGGTGGACGTGTCGACGGCGGCGGCGGGC
>JAJLYT010000113.1:0-19155 GCA_030571755.1 Saccharomycopsis olivae (nom. inval.) | reverse complement strand
AGGGGGGAACCCCCTTGAACCCCCCGTGGAGCTATATATGAGAACACTGGACGGGATTGGGCCCGGATCAGCTGGAGTTAACCTGCAACTCGTAATCGTTGGCGTACACCTTAAGAGGCAGGCGTAGCCGGCTGGGTTTTTCTGTCTCCTCCTGTTGTTTTTCGTCGGTGTCCTCCTTCGGCTCTTCGGCGGTTTTACTGGCCGACAAGTACTGGAAAATCCCCCAGACGCGCGCAGAGAATGGCGACGCCTCTTGGTACTCGTTGTTGTGCACGTACAGAACGATACTGCCAAACACCAACGCCAACACGACACTCAGCCACATTTTTCTTCTGTTCTTCGGAATAATCGCACCGTATATTTTCTCAATGACACTGCGCATACTGTAGTTAACAATCATTCTGTGGTACGCACCGTTGCTGTTAACCGCGCTGGTTATACCTAGCGCGACGAGGAACGCAACGATCCCTTCACCTAGAAAGTGCGATGAACATATTGATAACAGTAAAGCAGCACTTTGTGAGTATCCTAAAAGTTTCATTATAATACCAAAAATTGCTAATACATTGCCGATCTTTTGATTAACTTTCCGAGTCAATTTTTCCGCTCCATTTGTTAATCTCTCAGCTTTAAATACTGTAGCTAATGATATAACTAAATTACGACAAGTTGATAAAATTCTTGGATCTCTTAATTCTTTATAAACTTTAAATGCTTCAAATATTTGAATTTTTGTAATTCCAAATACCAGCCAAATTGCCATTGTATCTAAAATCCCAATATATTCATTTGGATATACCCAATACATGGAACTATAAACTATACTAATAATAGTAGCATACAAAACTGAATTCTTGTCGCCAATTAAACGTCTTAATTGCTTTAATATCACGGGACTAGCCCCAGCAATAATGGCTACACTACCAACAGCCCTCGAAAGCCGCACAAGTCTCGCTCTTTCCATTAAGTGCTTAGCGTCCTCCGCCCCCCGGCTGCCCCCTCCCCTCTCCCCTTTATATACTACGTGTCACGTGCAGCTTACCCAGCATGCAGATACGAGTCATTCTACGCGGTAGTAGCAATCTGTGTAGTATAAGATCTAGAAGACGTCACCTAGACGAAGTTTTGGGGCTATATTCATTGATATAAGTTCCTGAAACAATAATTTAGCGGCGTATGGGATTTTCATACTAATAACTTTTTCGCTATTTTTACAGTTATTGCACCAGCCGTGGAAGCCCATTAAGCCACAACCATTACAGACGTCAACATCGAAAGCGTCGGAACTGAGCATTAATCTTTCTAATAACAACTGAGAGGCACCGTAGGCGATAACACAGTCACGTTCCATTTCACCTAATCTCAAACCACCGTCTCTTGATCTACCTTCTGTAGGCTGTCTAGTAAGCACAGCTCTTGGTCCCCTTGCTCTTGAATGCATCTTATCTAATACCATATGCTTTAATTTTTGGTAATAAATCGGTCCAAAAAATATGTAAGCTTCTAAACATTCGCCAGTAATTCCACTGTAAAGCATATCTTTACCAGAATAGTTAAATCCTTTGTTAACTAGAATTTCTGACATTTCTTCAAGTTTTGAACCACCAAAACAAGTACCGTATTCTAAATTACCACTTAAAACTCCTGCTTTACCGCTGATAAGCTCAATCATTTTACCAACTGTCATACGCGACGGGAAACCATGCGGATTCATGATAATATCTGGCGATATACCGTCGTCATTAAACGGCAAATCTTCCTGATTAACAATAATACCACAAACACCTTTTTGTCCGTGTCTTGAACTAAACTTATCACCTAGTTCCGGTCTTCTGGTCTGTCTTAAAAGAACTTTAATTAACGACTGCTCGTTGCTGCTAGTGGACAACATCACTTGGTCAATGTAGGACGGCTCAGGACCTCTGTAGTAGACAGGCGTATCTCTCTGTTTAGGAGTAGAGTCACTTATCATACTATCTGAAGCATTAATTGGTATAGACTTGTTGATATAGACTTGGCCGCTCTCCACCTTGTAGCCGACATCTCCAAGCCCATCAGGACCCAAGGACTCATGCTCCCAGATCGGCTCTCCGGTCTTTGCGTTGACCTGCATTCCTCCCACCATGTCTTTGGTGTGGTTAGGGTACCGCTTGAGCACCTCAGTGTGCTTTCTGAGGACCTGACAGCGACCGAACCCACGGTCAAGTGATGACTTGTTAAGTACCAACGCATCCTCAATATCGTAACCTGAATATGACATTACAGCCACAGTAGCGTTCTGGCCAGCTGGCAATTTATCGTAGTCTATCAATTCAATGGTCTTGGTCTTTACCATTGGCTGCTGTGGATACACCATCAAGTACAAGAGCGTGTCTATACGCTTAAACTGGTTATAGGCAATTGCGCCAATAGCCTGCTTACCCATAGCACATTGATATGTGTTTCTTGGGGACTGGTTATGGTGTGGGTACGGAATTAAGCCCGCCACAGCACCGAGCACAGTGAAAGGCTCAATCTCGAGATGCGTGGTCGCGGCCTCTATGTTATGCTCGTACAACGCAATGTACGAGTCGTTCTCCTCGTTGACGTCAAGGTACTCTACCAATCCGTGCGTTAAGAAGTCGTCGAACCCCCACTCGCCCGTTTTAAGTTTGAGAAGATGGCTGGCGCCGACTCTTGGTTTTTGGTTCTCCACGATAATTAACGGCCGACAGATCCGTCCTCCATCGGTTGCAATGTGAATAGCATTCTGGTAAGTATTAGTGAAAACTGAGATGAATGGTGAAATTTTACCAGATCTTCTTAAATGTCTAAAGAGTTTAAGGAACCGAATTGGGAATTTAGTGAGACCCATAATAGTACCATTCAAATGAATAGAGAAACTACCAGCTGAATGGATCAGAGTGAAATCAACGTTACGAACATTTTCCACTCCAAGATTGAAACATATTTGCTTAATAGGATCCTCTTCATCATCTGTAGTAATATGAGTCATTAATGCGAGATTCTTAACTAAACCACAGGCCTCACCTTCTGGTGTATCTGCTGTACAGAGCATACCGAATTGCGATGGCTGTAAGGCTCTTGGACCTGACACTTTACGAGATTTCTCGAACTGCGAAGAGATACGAGTCATCATACCAAGAGCTGAAATGTAACTGAGTCGACTCAAGACGTGGGTAACACCCGCACGGTCCATCTTGAAACGCTTCAAGTTCCAGTTACCTGTACTGATAGCACTAGCCAATCCGTTGGTGATGTGACTGGAGTATACTCCAATAGTAAGCAACGCGTCGAACTCTGTAGTTCTGTTAGGTTTCTTTAATGTTTTGTCAATGTTCATTTTAAAGTCAGAGTTAAATTTCTTAAATAAATCTTCAAATAATAAAGACATTAACTGACCTGCTAATTCCAAACGTTTGTTACCAACATAATCAATATCATCAACCATTTTAGAATCATCCATAGCCATTACTACCCTGCGGGCCATAACTCCAATGTATAAACCTTTTTCACGTAAATCGGTACCATCTTCGCAGGTAATATGCGCAACAACAGTGTTGGCAATAGCCTCTACACCTTCCTCTAGTTTGGTAAGTTTAGGGGCCCCAAATCGCCGCACAGTCTTGACCCGCTCTCCAATATAAGTGAGGGCCTCCTTCTGACTCAACACTCCGAGTTTTAAAGGCTCTTCATAGTTTATAGCAAATATATCTTGATATTTTTGCTCACCACCACAAACTAATTGTAAAATCTCAAGATCAGTAACTAATCCAGCTGCTTTTAACGCTATAACAATTGGTATTTCTTCACTAATAGAATTATGTTTAAGATAAATTTTACCATTCTTTGTAACAACATATGTTTTAGATTTTCTTTCATGAGTTGATGATGTAACAGATGCTTGAACAATCTTTTTCTTTTCATCCTTCTCAACAATAATTCTATTCTTAGAAAGTTGCTCTTGAACTAAAATTACTTTCTCAGTTCCGTTCACAATAAAGTATCCACCAGGATCTAAAGGACACTCATCTAACATCGCCATTTGTTGATCATCTTTATCGTTAAGAACACACTTATTAGATCTCAACATAATAGGCATTCTCCCAATCTCTAAATTTCTATGCAGAATAATCTTCTTACCTCTAATATACTCAACATCAACATAGATCGGAGCACTGTAAGTCATGTCCCGCAATCTACACTCATGTGGCGATAAGTTGACCTCAGTTCCATCGCCTAAAACTTTCCCCTTACCGTCAGTTTTGTATCCGATACGAATATCAGTATATTTGAGATAAAAATCAGGTGCAATATCAGACAATATCATCTCATTGGCCTTAATAATCTTCTTCAAATCACGATCAACAAAGTAGTTAAACGAGTCCAAGTGCTGCTTAACTAAACCTTTAACCTGCAAGAATGCAGGTAATAAGTTCCACTTATCAGCGGCTGTATCGATCCGGTCAGTGAGCTGCTTGCCCTTGTACACTGGCTGTAAGAGCGCCTCCATACCGTCCTGCCGCTGCTCATCACCGCTTATAAATTTTTCACTGGTTGCGAGCGCGCGGGCCGCGGTGTGAGTCGAGGAGATGCCGGGCGGCGGCGGCGCGGCCGAGGCATGCGGGGTGCGGGGGGACTGCGCCGCAGGGTGCGAGTGGTGTGTTTGGTTTTTCTCTGGGGTTTCTCGGGGGTGTGTGGCGCGAGATGTGGCGTTGCTGGTGCGCGCGGGAGGCCGTGGGCGGGCGCGGGCGACTACAACGCGCGAGGCAGGGGTGTTTATTCGCTATTTAGAGCAAGAGCAGGTGCCAGAACAGGAGCATGCGGTGCATCTGGTGCCGGTGGCGCATTCTGGGCTTTTGGAGGCGCTGGGGGCGCAGATACAGCTGATGTAGGTTTGGCTGGCGCAGACGCAGGCAACACTGGCGGCGGCGGAATCACGGCAGAAACAGGACATTTTGTATTGTTTTCGAGTATTTGTTGGTATTTGTTGGTGTTTTATGATATTGATTTGATATATGATATTTGGGGGATATGGGTGCCTTTTATAGCGATTTTTTGCGAGCTTTTGGCTGCTTTGGTTGCTTTTGGCTGCCGTTGCGCGGTTTTGGCTGTGAGACTCATGCTGGAAGCTGTGCGCGGTTTTGGCTGCATTGGCCACCTTTGCTACATTTTTATACTTATTTACAGATTTATTGAGAGATACTTTCGCGAAGGGCCAAGGTTTCCGGCGAAGGCAAGATATTGGCGGTGACTTGCGCGGCGTCAAAGTGCGAGGCCGCGTCGTCTATGAGTCTTTGGTTATTGGACTCAATACAGCGATCTAGCAACTGTTTCCACGGTCTCGAGTCAAAATTTGCATGTGTTGATTCATTGGAGAACTTATTTGGCGTTATTGATAATTTTGGATTGTTCCATAGACTCCATAAATCTCCAAATCTTTCAGTTCTGATACACCAGTCAACGCCAGTCATTAAGATCTGATTCTTGAACCGTATGAGCGCAACCAACTGTTCCTGAGAAGCGACAGCAGCATATCCGCTAGGTATCTTGTGGTCTAAAACACTCCATAGTCCCTCAGCTTTGTAAGTAGGCCCAGAAGGTGTGCTGAAGATAATCTGCGAGACCGCCACAAACAATCGTTGAGTAGTCTCATCCGTAAAGTCTAAGATACCTCCTTGGCTAGAGTATTTTTTCAAGAGCTGGCTGATAGAGTTGACGCATTTTTTCACCAACTCAAAGTCTCCGCTGGATGCACAGGCTACGCGGAGCGTGGTTGCGAGCTTCAACACATCCACCACCTCTAATGGCTCAAGTTTACTGCCAATAACTTTCTGTAAACATATAGGATCAACTAATGTTGAATCAGCAAGAAATAGTCCCTCGTAAAACCCGTACATCTCGTCAACATCGTACAGTAGCTGCTCGCCTACCTTAGACCGTATAAACTGAACAGTCTCTTCTCCTAGCTCAACCGGCTTAAAAGGATCTATAGCGTGTCCCTCTGTAGTTCCATCTAGAACTTTCTGAGCTAGTTTTTTCCAGTCTGAAAATACTATACTGCTGCTATGGAACCGTCTAATTCCAGCCAATACATCGTCATTCTCAGCGGTCAGTTTTATCCTTGGAATTCTTGGAATTTCACCAGTCCAAAGCAGTTCTAATTGTAATTCATCTCTTCTTTCTTCTGTTAAAATATGAATACAAATACCATCAAGTTTACTATTTAAAAATACCCAAGAATTAGGTGTAGCTGCTCCTTCACCATAATAATTATTTACACCTGATCCTCCATTACCACGAACACTATGAGCAAGTCGCTTATTTCGACGTTTAATACTTTCATGACTGATTCCTTCAACTTTAGGCACAACACCATATTCGTTTTTTATATGTTTATGTAACAGAATAGCTGACTTAACCGCATGAGTACCAGCCTTAGCATTACTCAATACCATATATTTTGCTTGTCTAGAAGCTCCACAATCCTTAAACGTCCCAGTATCTAAAACCCGCACGTCCTCAAGTCCGAGCCGCTTACCCATAAACTCAACAAGCTTGTTGAGAGTCAGTGGCGACCCTTCTGGAAGAGCAGGCATCTCAAACAGCGTAAGAGAACCACCGCCCTCACCCTTCAAATCATCTCGTAAATACCACGGAACCAGCCCGTCACCATCCACCGCACTGGAATGCATTACACGGCCGCGAAAACATCCAAAAACAGGCCGCACGCGACTCTTGCTGAACCGCCCAAGCATACCCAGACCCCATCTCCCAGTAGACTGAAAATTTATACTCCGGGTTGCGAGCGCGCGCACGGCGACCGGAGCGGCGGGCTGGGGGAGCGCGCGCCAGCGCTGGGTGGCCTGAGGGGCGTTTGCGGCGAGCCAGAGTAGCAGCGCGAGAGTGCTGTTTCCGGCGATGTCTTTGCTTTTGAGCTGCGCGGAGCAGGCGCCGCGGAGCGGAGGCCGCGCGGCCTCGCGCGGCCTCTGCGCACCCGAATTCGGCCGGAAAAAAGCCGCACACATCCTGAGCGCCGCCGCAACACACTGGCCTGCGCCAACCCGCCGCTCGACGTTCCCCCGCGCCGCAGACGACGTCGTGCCCGCCTCCTGCACGCATCACGTGCGGCAGGTGATTCCGACCAATGGACGAGCGTTTGAAAAAAAGCAGAGAGGGAGGACGGCAGTGCGATGATAGGTCTTGGATCAGCTGCTGGTTGGGGCGCTTTTGGTAAGTAGATAGAGGGGGTATAAGAGGGGGTGAGAGAGGAGGATCACGGGAGAAGCACGGGGGAGATGAGACCGATGGATGACGTTTGGATGACGTGTGGAGGACGTATGGATGAGTGTGTACTAACCAATAGGAATTGCTGTTAGAACTTTTCAGTTAGGTTTGTTACAAAGACCATTTCTGTATAAGCCACTTGGATATGCTTTATCTGGAGGCTTGTGGATTGGAATTGGTGCATTTGTAGTTAGTTTAAAGGAGGGACAATCAAAGTTATTAGAGCAGAGAGTTGCTGCTTTGACTGAAGCCCGTGCAAAGAGAGCATCTGAATAAATATACGAATGAATTAGTACTGTTCACTGTAGAGTACCACGTGAATGTGAGTACGCGTGTTTACGAGGACGTGGGGACCCCATACGTCGCCATAGAGTCCGTGGACCAGGCTGCTGCGCCACCTGCGCCACCTGCGCCACAATAACATACCATACCAGACTATTACCATGCTGCAGCACGATGAGCACCTGCGGACTGCACGGGGGGTTCAAGGGGGGCACCCCCTTGCCACGGGGTCTGGGGCAGAGCCCCAGCCGCCGGAGGCAACGACATACCACCAAGTGTCAAGGTGCTGCGCCACCTGCGCCACGTCCACGTGGCGGGTGTATAAGTAGCGGGCGCGAGCCGCGGAGGGCTGGAGGCGCGCGACATGTCATTTTTGGACACGCTACCCAGCGATCTTCGCGGCAAGATTGTTGCTGTGATACGTGAGTAGCAACGGGGGGTGCGGATCTGCGTGATTGCGATACTATGGGGAGTTTTTTCGGGGGGTGAAACGTATACTAATGAGCAGAGAGAGAGCCTAGCTCGTTAGAGGCGTTTAACGCGTTATATTTCCATGCTCTAGACGCTGGAGGCCAGCAAGAGAAGCGGCGGAAAGTCCTGGCGGGCGCCAGCGGCGGCGGCGGTGCCGCTGCTGCGGGCGAGGTCACGGTGGCGATGACGTTGCCGAAGCTTACTTTCCAGACGCCGTTCCGCAAGAAGATGGATATGCTTTTGGGTGTTATTGGCAGCGACAGTAAGATACCAGTTATGGGAGTTATGCGTGATGGCAAACCTGATATTTTAATTAATGATTTACGTACTATCAAGTATGGTGCGTTCTTGCCGCTGGCTGAGAAGCCGCAGCTTGAGGTGTTGGCGTTCTTTAAGAGCGACGGAGAGGCAGTGATTGCGACGTATAATATTGAAGGATTATCAACAGATATGCAGATTCAGCAGGGTGATAGTTTAAAGAGACAAGTTATAAGACAGGCTCAGATTCTTGGTACTACTATAGATGATCCGTTTGCGCGCCAGGGAGCTTTCTTCGTGGATGCGCACCGGGGGACCAAGGCAGGGACGCTATACTTTCTACTGGGCCATATTATTTTTGGTTTTAAGAAACCTGTTTTGGTGTTTGAGCTGCGGGATATTGTATCTATTACATATCTGTCAATTACGCGGATAACGTTCAACATTACGTTGACTGTGGGCGACGAGCGGGTGGAGTTCAGCATGATTGACCAGAACGAGTTCGCGCACATTGACGCGTACATCAAGACGAAGGAGGTGGTGGACAACTCGATGGCCGAGGAGTTGAAGGCGAAGCCGCTGCTCCAGCACCGCGCGCGCGACGACACGAACCCGCTCCGCGAGGAGGCTGAGGCGGCCGAGGGCGCGTTGGCCGACAGCGACGACGAGGAGAACGACGGCACGTACCAGATCGGCGAGGAGCCGTCCGAGGAGGAGACTAGTGACAGTGGCAGCGGCGCCGACAGCGACGACGAGGACGACGAAGAGGACGACGACGACGAGAATGAGAGCGAGTAGGGCGGTGGCCTCCGGCCCGGCTGGGGCTTTGCCCCAGACCCCCTGGCGAGGGGGGTTCCCCCCCTAGGACCCCCCTGTGAAATTTTTTAGTGCTTTTGAGCAGTGTGGACAGAGAATTGTGGGACCGTGTGCTGGGTCCCTGCGGCGTCGTGCGGCGTCGCAATGGGTCGCGCTCTGGTCGTGCAATTCGCGCCCAGGATCGCCGCAAGCTACTAGAAAAAGACTCAAAGTGAAAGTGCACGATTGTATAGATGTATAGAATGTTTATTACCAAGAAATTCCTTGCTTCTTGCTCTTTATTTATACTGTGCTAATGGCACCGCGCGCGCGTAGCAATTACATATATAGAAACGCTTTTGGCAGCATTGTATGTCACAGCATGGCTGAATCTCTCCCCCCGGCTGTAGCTGAGAAGGTCGAGCAGCTTAAAGCGGACTATGACGATGGCCTTATCACGAGTAAGGGATATGCTAAAAAGTACAATGATATTATTGGTCGATATCTTGGTGGAAAAAGGATGAGCAGCGTACTGGGTGGTGACGGTAGTTTCAGTACTCCAGAGCCACAGCCAGTTCAGCCAGAGCGTAAGCTTCAGGCGCCTTTAAAGCCTCGTGATTTATCTAGTATTAATACTGTTGAGCGTGTTGATAATTTACCATTAATTTTACGTCAAAGAGCTAAGACTTATGCTAAAGATATTGCCCTTATTGCGGTGTCATTGAAGGGTAAAGACACAAGAAGCATTAACTGGGAAAAGCTATATTTAAAGTCTGAAAAAGTAGCTCAGCAAATTGGTAAAAAGTCTGGTCTCTATAAAGGTGATAGAGTACTATTAATTTACCAAGAATTTGAAGTTATTGAGTTTACTATTGGGTTCTTTGGATGTCTTTTAGCCGGTATGGTTGCTATTCCTATATCGAATGAATTAAGCATTAAAGATATAACACAAGTTATGGTAAAGACTCAGGGGAAGTTATGTTTAATGTCAGATTCTGTTTATAAGAATTTTGAGAAGCTTAATAATGATACAGCTACAAAGATTAACTGGCCAAAGGGGACAGTTTTCTGGAAAACTGAAGATATGGGAACGTACCAAATGTCAAAGAAACATGATCCTCCTGCATTGAATTTACCAGATTTAGCGTATATTGAATTCTCAAAATACCCAATTGAGCTTAAAGGTGTGGTATTATCACATAAGACTATTATGCACCAGATGAGTAACTTGACACGGATATTACCATCTCTGCCTAAATTTGGATCATCTTTACATCGTCCTGAGAATGTTTATAAAATTAGAAGAGATTCTATTTTATGTAGCAGTGATTTAAGATGCTCTAGTGGTTTGGTTATGGGTTTGCTATTTACAGTGTACACTGGTACTATGCTAGTGTGGACACCAACCAGTCAGATGGATGTCCCAGGTCTCTATGCTAACTTGGTAACCAAGTACCGGAGCTCCATTCTTATTTCTGACTTGCTTGGCTTGAAATCTGTGGCCTTCAACTACCAGGCGGATCCTTCCAGTACCCGGAAGTTTGACCGCAAGCGTTCAGTGGACTTATCATCTGTTAAATGGTGTATTGTGAGCTGTCTAACCGTCAACAACGAAGTTCTTGAGATTATATCCGATCGATGGTTAAAACCTTTGGGCTGTGAACACTCTAGGGAAGCCATTGCACCAGCTCTTAGTTTGACAGAGTACGGCGGAATGATTGTCGCTATTCGGGACTGGATAGGCAAAGAGGACAAACTTGGGTTTAAATATGTTCCAAGAGTAGGTGGTGATGACGAAGAGCCGTACTCTATCAGTGACTTATCTGAAGTTTTAATTGATAAAGAGTCACTTAGTACCAATACAGTTAAGGTAATTAGTGATAAACCACCTCTGCAGTCTATTAATTTAGATCTGAAATTATACAACAAGTACATCAGAGTAGGAGCTTTTGGGTTCCCTCTATTGGACGCTACTTTAGCTATCGTTAATCCTGAGAATTTAATGTTGGTAGAAGATATGCAAGTGGGTGAGTTGTGGGTTGACAGTCCATGTCTTTCTGGAGGGTACTGGGACTCTAATGAGGACACTACTAACATCTTTCATGCCCGGTGCCGCGACAACAATGGGTTCCTAGAGCATGAGTTCTTGCGGACAGGTTTGTTGGGGTTCATTTACAATGGTAAAGTCTACGTATTGGGTCTATATGAAGATAGATTTAGACAGAGAGTTACATGGATGGATAAGAAAGTTAAGAAACTTGAAGAGATTCAAGAAGAGGAGGATGATGATGAAGAGGAGGCGGAGGAGGATAATAAGAGTCTTAGATTTAATGATAATGGATATAGATATCATTATTCTGATCATATTGCTAATACAATATTTAAGAAAGTATCACAAGTTGAATGTACTAGTTTTGATATTTATATGAATGGAGAATATGTGCCTATAATGATTATTGAGACATCTTTAGCCTCAAAACGGATACCATCTAATACAGTTGATTATGAGGCTTTGGATGCTATGGCAACTGAAGTATTTGATGTTTTGGAAAAGACGCATAAAGTGAGATTATTTTGCTGTGCATTTATTGAAGTCCAGGGCTTACCAAGAGCTGTTAAGAATGGACGTACTGAGATCGCCAATATGTTGTGTAAAACTAAGTTTTTACAAGGTAGTTTAAAGATTCTGTACCTTAAGTTTAATGTGAGATCATCTATCAGTAACTATGCTGTCGGTCCTGACGTTTACGGGGGAATATGGTCTCCCTACGCATCGGCGGTGCGGCGCAAATCACTACCAGAAGACGTGGATCGTCAGTATACAGGAATTGACTTACGTAACGAGTCCATTGACGAGCGGTCGCACGCACGGTTATCTGACTTCAAGTCAATTATTGATGTGCTAAAGTGGCGGGTGTTGAACCAGCCTGATAGTTTGGCTTTCACTGTTATCAATGACAAGAAGGACTTGTCATGGAAGAAGTTTGACCAGAAAGTTTCCGCATTATGTCAACATATCCTCGATAAGACATTCTTGAAGCCTGGAAACTATGTGATATTAATGTACAGTCTCGGAGAGGACTATATCTGCGCATTGTATGCGTGCTTTATCACTGGTTTGATACCGATCCCGATGGTTCCTTTGGACAGTAAGCGGGCTGTGGAGGACGCAACGGCGTACTTTAAAATCATCCGCGACTTTGAGATTAAGATGATCTTCACCAACCATGAGATTGAGACGCTGGTGTTTAAGAACAAACTGATATCCAGCGTGTTGAAGGGGTTATTTGCAGGCAAGCGACAGCCTGTAATCAAGAGCACTACTAAGGTAAAGAATGTCAAGAATCTATTGGACTTGAGACTGAGATTAGCAAGTAACCAGGCAAAGTTCAATTTCAGAGATGAACATACTACTGTGTTGATATGTTTGGACTGGACAGCTGATGGTAAGCGGATTGGTGTCAAGTACACTCATAAGATCCTTATGAATTTGTGCAAGATCCTCAAGGAAACTTTTAAAATGAGCAGTTTCAATTCCATTCTAAGTACTGTTCGTCACGTTTCAGGAATAGGATTCATACAAACCTGTTTGTTAGGTGTCTATTTAGGTTGTTCTACGTACCTTTTCCCACCAGCGACATACTACTTCTCGCCTATGGTATTCTACAACTCGCTCGCTAACTACAAGATCAAGGACACTCTTGTGACAGCAGCGATGTTGACGCATGCCATGAATAAGACAGCACCTGCAAAGACGTTTAACTTGGACAAGCTCGAGAATATGATGATCACATCTAGTGGAAGACCAGACATAGCTTTATTGTCTAAAGTGCGCGACTATATGTCAAATCTCAGATTAGCAGCTTCGTCTGTTAACACTGTGTACACCCATAGATTCAGCTCCATTATTGCAGCTAGACTGTACTTGAACGTTCCGCCAGTGGAGCTTTGGCTTGAGACAAACGCCTTGCGTCGTGGATACATTCTGCCAGTGGACCCCTCGGTGTACCCAACGGCTCTCCACATCCAGGACTCTGGTGTGGTGTTATGCTGTACCCAGATCGTTATAGTTAACCCAGAAACTCGCCAGATCTGTAAAGTGGGAGAGTACGGTGAGATTTGGGTGTACTCAGAGGGAACAGCGTTGGGTTACACCAACGGAATCAAGCGTAACAACAATGAGTTCGTCATGTCACAGTTCACAGGCGAGCTCGATGAGTTCGATTTGAAGTATTTACGCACTGGTGACCTAGGGTTCATCCACACTATCAGCCAGCCCTCTATCGATGGTACGCCATTAGATATCCAGCTCTTGTACGTGCTCGGCCATATCTCAGAAACTTTTGAGGTTCTAGGACTCCAGCACTTTGCGCCAGACGTGGAACGCACGGTTGAGACCTGTCATGCAGACTTGTATAATAACATGGCATTGGTATTTAAGAGTCAGGAATACGTGGTGGTGATCTGCTGCACTAGACGTAAAGAAAGTCTTGGAGCATTGGTACCAATCATCTTTAAGAGTGTCCTCAACACTCACCAGTTGATGGTGGACATTGTCGGATTCCTCCCACTGGAACTGTTTGAATACTCACGCTTCTATGAGAAGATGAGAGCGTCCATGATTGAAAAGTGGAACAATGTCGAACTCAAGGTCAACAGTCTCTACGGTGTCAACTACGGCGAGAGCCACGTTATTACTACAGTTACTGAGATCGAGAGCATGGACGACGTAGCAACCGACGACGTGTTCTCCCCACCGCTCTCGGCAATGTCTTCCTACTCTGACGTATAGAGGCCCCGCCGGCTGTACAGCAGCCTGACTACCGGCCACACGACGCAGCCACTGCGAAAGCAGCCATACTAATACACGCACACGCCTGAAATCAGTAGCACTCGCACAACCAGCGAGGTTTGTAGGCTCGCCAGCGACCACAGCCGCCGCATTACATTCTCCAGGTCATCCATCGCGATGTTCGAACAACATCGACAGCCTGCTCGAGGCCGCAGCCTTACTACATGTTTAAAATCAATAGTATATATAAGATACTAACGATATGACGAAAGTCGCATTAATTAACGGGTGGACATAGCCTTGGTGACGGTACGTTTAAGGGTTAATTCAGCCTTTCTCAAGACATCAGCAGAAGCGTCTTCAATTTCTAAAGCAGCCATGGCATCAGATAAAGCAGATTCAACTCTGTTCTTAGCACCACGCTTCATCTTTTGAGATAAGATTGGGTCAGTGACGGTATTTTCAACAGAAGCAATGTAAGATTCTAATCTTTGTTTAGCTTCGTGTTTCTTAGCAAAAGCATCATCAGCACTCTTGAATTTTTCAGCATCACCAATCATCTTTTCAATATCATCAGATGATAATCTACCAACAGCGTTAGAGATAGTGATGTTAGCGGATTTACCAGTAGATTTCTCAACAGCAGTAACCTTTAAGATACCGTTAGCATCAACTTCAAAGATAGCTTCAAGAACTGGTTCACCAGCTGGCATTGGTGGAATTCCCTTTAAGTCAAATTCACCTAATAAAGTGTTTTCAGTACAGTTAACACGCTCACCTTGGTAAACTGGGAATTGAACAGTAGTTTGAGAGTCACCAACAGTAGTGAAAGTTCTTCTCTTAATAGTTGGAACAGTAGTGTTTCTTGGAACAACTGGAGCAAAGACGTTACCTTCCATAGCGACACCTAAAGATAATGGACAAACATCTAATAATAATAAGTCCTTAGTTTCCTCACTGGTAGATTGACCGGTTAAGATAGCACCTTGAACAGCGGCACCATAAGCAACGGCTTCATCTGGGTTAATAGATTTTTCTAATTGTTTACCATCAAAGAAGTCAGATAATAATTTTTGAACCTTTGGAATACGGGTAGAACCACCAACTAAGACAACTTCGTCAACCTTAGACTTGGAGATCTTAGCATCCTTTAAGACCTTCTCAACTGGCTCCAAAGTAGATTTGAAAAGAGCAGAGTTAATGTCTTCAAATCTAGCTCTGGTAATGTTAGCATTGAAATCTTCACCTTCGAATAAAGAGTCAACTTCAACAGTAGTTTGAGTAACAGAAGATAAAGTTCTCTTAGCTCTTTCACAAGCAGTTCTTAATCTTCTTAAAGCTCTAGCATCCTTAGAAATATCTAATTTAGTCTTCTTTTGGAATTCTTTCTTGAAGTGCTCTAATAAGTTAGTGTCAAAATCTTGACCACCTAAATGAGTATCACCAGCAGTAGCCTTAACAGTGAAAACACCACCAGCAAGATGTAATAAAGAAACATCGAAAGTACCACCACCTAAATCGAAAATTAAAACATGTTTCTCTTTCTCAGATTTACCAGCACCTAAACCGTAAGCAATAGCAGCGGCAGTTGGTTCGTTAATAATACGTAAAACGTTTAAACCAGCAATGGCACCAGCATCCTTAGTAGCTTGTCTTTGAGCATCATTGAAATAAGCTGGGACAGTAATAACAGCCTTCTCAACTTTCTTACCAATTTTAGCTTCAGCAGTCTCCTTCATCTTAGTTAAAACCATAGAAGAAATTTCTTGTGGAGAGAAAGTTTTCTTCTCACCTAAGTATTCAACTTCAATCATTGGAGCTCCAAGGTCATCAACGACCTTGAATGGCCAAGTCTTAATATCCTTTTGGACAGAATCTTCATCAAATCTTCTACCAATTAAACGCTTAGCATCAAAAACAGTGTTAGCTGGGTTCATAGCAGCTTGATTCTTAGCAGCATCACCAATTAATCTCTCCTCTTCAGTGAAAGCAACGAAAGATGGAGTAACACGGTTACCTTGCTCGTTAGCAATGATCTCAACAGCTGAGTCGTATGTAGCCACACATGAGTAAGTGGTACCTAAATCAATACCAATAGCACCTGGAAATGTACCTTCAGCCATCTTGTTTTTTACAGTATAGAATCAAGATCCTCTGAAAAATTTTTTTTTTTTGTTCCTACTCCCCTCTGAAAAATTTCTCCATCCGTACACCAGTGCGTGCATAGGGTAACAGGGTGGGTACGGACTATAGGATAGTACAGCATCTGGAAGCAGATGGGGGCTGGGCCAGTAAAGTTAAGGTTATTCTTGTTGCGACTTCAAATACGTCATCAACGTTTTGGCCTGTGAGGGCTGAACACTCAATGTAGCGACGTGCACCAATCTGACTAGCGACTTCAAAACCTTGTTGTGGCTGCACAAATCTTGATGATGAATTAACTCTAAGATCTGATTTTAAACCAACTAATACTATTGGTACATTTGGACAATAACGAGTAACTTCATGAATCCATTTCCTTTTAACATTTTCTAATGATTCAGGATTATCTAATGCAAAACCAATTAAAATAAGATTTGCTTTAGAATATGATAATGGTCTTAAACGTTCATATTCTTCTTGACCAGCTGTATCCCAAAGAGCTAATTGAACAGCTTTACCATCTACTCGACAATCTGTTACATAATTCTCAAATACTGTAGGGTGATATTCTGTAGGGAACTCACCAAGTGTAAAAACGTAAAGAAGTGATGTCTTACCACAAACTCCATCACCAACAATAACTATCTTTCTCTTGATAGTATGCTCAGCCATTGTATAATTGGGGGACTCAAGCGTGTATTTATATTAATGCGTATCTCGAGTGCTTTTGTGTAATGCTGTAGTCTGAATATGTGACTTGATACTGAATCTTATCAGCGTAATTATAACTTTATTGGTGCTGGTGTGCGCTGTCGTCGCAGAGTGTTAGTAAGCGCTGACTAGTATAGTATGCGTGTATGGATGGATATGAGGTAAGGTATCGTATTGATGCTGTGCACTGTAATGTACTGTACTGTACCGTACTGTGCTATACCTTTAACACTTGAGCGACCTTGTGTTGTCTATGCGTTAACTGAGCTTTTGGTACTGTCGTAGTGACTTCTCTTTTGGTACCGTAATAGTGTTGTTTTTATGACTTTGCCGAGCCCGTTCTGAGAGCTTACTTTACTTAGAGTTTATAAGCACGCTTCTGTACTTAAATTCTTTTTTTTTTGATAATACCTTAACTGCTGCTCTATCAGGTCTATATAGTCTATAACCAGCTTTAAGGCTTTTATCTTCTATATTAACTTCACTCTCTTCCCTCGTACTACGGCTCCTTTTATACTGTATGCATGCATTTGGTCCGATTTATTTTTATCGATCGGCGGTACGCACTACGTCCACGTCTTCTATATATAGAATTAGGCCTACCACCCCGCCCTCAACTGTCCCACATCGAACTGATCCAATCCGTGCAAACGAGCGACGCGAACGTGTGTGACACTACCAGCGGCATCGCGGAGATAGTCGTAGCGGTATCCGCGCGGTGCTGCCATAACTTTAGAGACAAATTGAGCTAAAGTAAGCGATACGGACTTGCGCGTAACCTGATATAAATCGGGGATGCTAACGTAGCTGTCTGTACCAAACGACTGATAACTCTGCCAGAGAGCATCCTCAAAGCTAACTGTATTCCAAATCAGGTTAAACCATGGATATGTAACTGGCAGTTGAAGCAGCTGAAGTACCGATGACTGTCCCAGACCCTGTACTGTCTGAAGTGGTTCAGTAGAAAGTTGAAGGGGAAGCTGAAGGGGTTCAGTATTAAGCTGCTGAGTAGACAGCATAACAGCTGATGCTTGCAGCTGGCCCGACAGCTGAAACGGTACCCCCTGCAGTTGAAACAGTTGCGATCCAACCACTGTCGACGCCGACGTTGTACCAACCACCATTTTAGGTGGAAATATTTGTTGTGGTTGTGGTATTGACTGCGACTGCTGCGGTTGCTGCGGCTGCAGCGATATTCCTAATACGGACAGCTGAGACATTGAAACCCCTGGTACTGGCACTGACATTGGCACAGGCATTGATACGGGTGACTGAAATGATTGAGGTATTGCTAATATTGGCAGTTGAGACATTGTATTTGCCGAAATAGGCAGTTGACGGTTATTATTAATCACCACCAGCAGCAGCACCAGCAGCAGCAGATGAATTGATGGAATTGATGGTACCTGTCCAGCAGGTATATTTAACTTCTCATTTACTTTGTTAATATCCTTTAATTCTTTCTTATCCTTCTCACGTTGTCTTTCTCTTTCTCTTTCCTTCTCTCTCTGTTTCTCTTTACGCTCTTCTTCCTTCTTCTTGCGTCCCATTTCCATCTTCCTAGTCTGCTCCTCCTTAGCCAACCGCTCCGCCTCTAACCGCTTTTCTTCCTTCTTTAGCCGCTCTGCTTCCTTAGCTTGCTGGAGCTTCTTCTTCTTCTCGCGCTTCTTCTCCTTCTCACGCTGCTTCTTCTCCTCCTTCATCCGCTCGCGCTCCTCCTCCTTGTCGAGCTCCTCTAGAAACTCCCGCGCCTTGTCCTCCGCAATCTTCTGCTTGTACGCCTCGATGAGCCGGTTGTGCACGAGCCCCGTCACCACGCTCCGCAACAACCGCTTGCCGTCCTCGTCGTCGTCCTCGTCGTCATCTTCGTCGTCATCCTCGTCGTCAACCTCGTCGTCAACCTCGTCGTCGTCCTCGTCGCTGTACTCGCTCTCCGCGTTCTCCGCCTCGCGCTTCCGCTTGAACTCGTCCCAGAGCCCCTTAAAGTACTCGGCCGCGTTCGAGTTGTCAAAAAACCGCCGCAAGTTCAGGTCGCGCAGCTGATTGTCCATGCGCACGTCCTTCAACACCCCCTGAAACCACGCCGTGTCCAAGTCGCCGCCGGCCTTCGCCCGCTGGCCCATCGCGCTGCTGAGCTGCGCCATTGTCTCAAGGAAATCCTTCCCCTCGTTCTGAATCAAGTCGTCCGCTATCGCCGCCAACGCGCTCTCATTCAACTCGCTGCTCGATCCGAGCCCCATGCCGTTCATCTGCGAGACGAGATAGTCAAACATGTCCGTGGTCTCCAGCCGCGGCTTCTCCATAAGCTCGGTCAACCGACCGTCCTCGTCCAGCTCGCGCCGCTCGTGCGCACACGCGCGCCCCTCAGAGTCCACGCCGTGGCCGCCGTGGCCGCCGTGGCCGTGCTCATGGCTGTG
>JAJLYT010000112.1:0-19509 GCA_030571755.1 Saccharomycopsis olivae (nom. inval.) | reverse complement strand
CCGCAGCGCAGCCGCAGCGCAGCAGCAGCGGCAGCGGCAGTACACACTCTTAGCGTAGCTGCTTGTCTGCCTTCTGGCTTCATGAGGCCCGGGGACACTGATACAGCCGCGTACACTGGTGGTCCAGCGCCGGCTGGCACTGACTCCCAGAACTCCTGCCGCGACGCCGCGTCCTCTGTCTTATTTTATTATCCTTTCACGTGCGGCTCACGTTTTGCCTCTTTACTTTTTTACGGGACGTAGATATGGAATACTGGTAACTATGACAGACCGTATAAAGACCCCCAATCTGAGAGCTTGGAGGGCTATATTTAGATGGAGATTAACTGATTTAGTTTGGTGTATTATTTTATTAGTAATTTATGGTATAATGTATGATGCTCCTCCTTTTGAGCGAGAAATTTACTTAAATGACCATACTATTGGACATACTTATGCTGAAAATGAAAGAATAACGACTACAATGTTATTCGTTTACGCGATAGTTATACCATTTGCTGTTTTAATCATAATGGGCTTGTCTATTACTCGTGATAAAAGATTTTATTTTACTTGGATATCGTTTATTGGATTTCTTGTTTCAATTACTATTACGTCATTCCTTACAGGTATGCTTAAGAACTGGATTGGCAGACCAAGGCCTGATTTTATAAGCAGATGTCAGCCAAAGGACGGATTAGAGAAGGATAAGTACTATGTTGCCAATCTGGATCTTTGCACACAAGATGATTTAGCTAAATTAAGGGACGGGCTAAGATCGTGCCCCTCAGGACACTCAAGTACCAGTTTTGCGGGGCTTGGGTACTTAACTTTTTGGCTAATTGGTCAAACAATGTCATTTCATAAAGGAATAGGCGTTTGGCGTACGTGTTTCTCGTTTATACCTGCGCTTTTTGCCGGATTGATTGCAATTAGCCGTACTGAGGACTACCGTCATCGGTACTCAGATGTCGCTCTTGGAAGTATAATGGGCGCAATAGTTGCGTACTGGGCGTACAAGAGATATTTCCCTGAGTACTCAAACCCAGCGTGCCATGTGCCGTTGGAGGACGAGGATGACGACGTGGAGTACTACCGTGCGGGCCAGGTTTAGGCCTCCGGCCCGGCTGGGGCGGTGCCCCAGACCCCCTGGCAAGGGGGGAACCCCCTTGGACCCCCCGTGGTGTTATGGGTGTATGGTATTTTGGTACTTGAAGGTTTATGTCGAGTATAAGAAAGATTTTGGTGGTCGCGACTGCGCCACCACCAGCCACGCTGATGGTGGTACGGGGAGAGATGTGCTGAGAGTTGGTGGGATGGATGTGGGAGTTGAGCGATATGAAAAATTTGTGATATCCGGAAATACAGTTGCCGGAATTTTTGTAGTTTATACATTGATACACCGTTCATTTAACAACTTTGTAAATTGGTCACTGCGCCACACACCAGCCACGCTGCACCGCACTGCGCCACATCGATACTGAAGGTACAGGGAGGCGGGTTAAATGGCCTTAAAAGGGATCTAGAGTGCATGAATCAAGGCCCAAGTGCTCTCAGAAGGATACAGTGGCATATTGGGGGTGATAATATGGTAAAAAAAGGGAACCATACTAACGGAGACCCCTCGGGGAGCAGCGAGACTATGCTTGGCGATATATCACTGCACTGCAGATCCTCCATGCCAGCCATATAGTTCCGAGAAGTTCCCCAAAACATGCAAGGGGGTCCAAGGGGGTTCCCCCCTTGCCAGGGGGTCTGGGGCACCGCCCCAGCCGGGCCGGAGGCCGCGACCGCGCGCCGCGACCTCTCCCACGTGGGCAGGGCCCGCAACCAGATGAGATGAAAATTTTTTTTTGCAGAGGGGTGGCGGGGCAGAGCACTATGAGCGACCAAATTCTTCCTATTTCCACCTACAACTTGGCTTTGAATCCATATGACCCAACACCGGCCATCAACGAGGCATTTCCAGTGTCTGTGCGTTTAAACATTGCGGCTTTAGACCCTGAGGCCGTTGATGAGGACGCAGAGCCATCTACTTTGCGTATGTTGAAGATCAAACATTTCTTAGAAGACTACGAAGAGGACTCTGAGGACTCTGAAGATGACGACGATGAAGAAGACGACGAGGAGGAGGACGCTGAGGACGCCAAAGACGAGGAGGAGGACGCTGAGGACGCCGAAGACGCCGAGGAGGGAGATGAGGACGACGAGGACGACGAGGACGATGAGGACGACGAGGTTGAGGAGTTTGTCATCTGTACTTTAGGTCCTAAGATGCAATACCAACAGAGTATTGACATCACCATCAGCCCAGATGAGGATGTTCACTTTGTGGTGAGCGGTCTGTACCCTATCCACTTGAGTGGTAACTACATTCACCACCCATTTGATGAGGACGACGAAGACTATGACTTGTACGATGACGAGGACGACGAGGACGACGAGTACGACTTAACACCTGATGAGGATGAAATTTTGGACGACGAGCAGTTAGATGCCAAGATCGAGGAGTTAGAGGAGGCTGTTGCTGCTGAGGAAGCCGCCGCCGCTGCTGCTTCTTCTAAGCGTTCTGCTGCTGCTGTTGAGGAGCCAGAGAAGCCAGAGAAGAAGTCTAAGAAGGCTAAGAAGGAAAAGAAGGCTAAGGAGGAGACTAAAGAGGAGAAAAAAGTTAAATTTGACAAAGAATTAGAGAAAGGACCATCTAAGAAACCAGCTGGAAAGCGTACTCTTTCTGCTGGTGTTATTGTTGAAGATAAAACTGTTGGTGAAGGTGCTAAAGCTAAAAAGAATGATAAAGTTGGTGTTAGATACGTTGGTAAGTTAAAAAATGGTAAAGTTTTTGACAAAAACACCAAGGGAAAACCTTTTGCTTTTAAGCTTGGTAAGGGAGAAGTTATCCGTGGTTGGGATATTGGTGTAGAGGGTATGGCTGTTGGTGGAGAAAGACGTATTGTCGTTCCAGCTGCTGCCGGTTACGGTTCCCAATCTATTCCAGGTATTCCAGCTAACTCAGAGTTGACTTTTGATGTTAAGCTTCTTTCTATTAAATGAGAGTATTGATTTAGCACTGTAGACACCCGTAGAGGCCGCGCGGCCTCCAGGCCAACTGGGACTCTGTTCCATACCCCTCAAGCGGAGAAACTGTTCAGTAGAACCTATGCGGAGGTGGTAAAGGCTGCAGAGAGTGCATATGTGATGTGCAGGCAGAGAAAAAGCGACGCCGCGGCGAGGCCGCGCGGCATCTCCCCCGCGGTTCTGCGGTCCTGCCTTACGCAACAAAGTACCTTCCAGCGTAGCGCAGTCCCTGCAGGTCTTACCGGTCCATACAGTGCCCCCTTGCCATCCCCTCGCCGCGCCTCCGCCGCGCCCTCGCCGCCGTACCACTAACTTCCATTTACGTACCATGCAGTTACGAGCCCCGCTCGGGGACTAAATGTCGGCTGGCTGGAGCTGAGCGCGGCGAGCGAGCGAAGGAGTGGTTTCATTTTGCAGGGAAAGTTGTTTTTTTTGCACAATTTTGCCGTTATTACCTGTTACTGGCGGATCTTAATAAACTGGTGACTTTTTTTCCCGAGTTTTTAGTTCAATTTTGAAGGTTTGCGTGTTGTTATGTCTGGACGTAAATCATTGCCCAAACAACTGCCTAGAAAAGGTAGTTCAGCAGCAGCAGCAGCTGCTGCCGCTGCTGCTGCCGCTGCTTTAGATCGTCTGGTGCCGTTAGAACATACAACTTTTCAATCTTGTGATCATTTGAGACGTCTTTTAGCTTCTCCGGCTCGAGACCTAGTCATTAAGAACTATAATTTATCATTAAGAGTATCATGTTTAGCATATCCACCTCCTGGACTTAAATATGATAGTTTTTCTGGTAAAATTACCAAGCCTGGCGCTAAAAAGACTGTGCCGACCGCGACCGCAGCCTCCGGTGCGACTTCGGTAGACAATAAAAAACTACTTAAACTTCGGAGTGCTGCAGTTCGTTGCAGTCAATGTAAAAATAATGTCACTGTTAACCTTATTTGTCTTCAGTGCCCTCATGTTGGATGTTATGATCAGAAACATGGCCATACTCACTCGCAGGCAAGTCATCACCTCTTTGCGATATCTACATTCGGTCAAATCTTCTGCTATAAATGCGATGACTATGTGGGAGCTAGCGAGCTCGAAGCTATACGTGTTGGGTCACTTAAATCTGTCGGTAGACTTAGGAACCCACCAGGAATGCCAGTTTATCCGTTCGCTACCAAACGGGGTGCTGCCAGTCGTAAGTTGGTCGCAGAAAATTCGAGACTTCCATCATATAAAGCTTCTACTGGCTTAAAAGGATTTGTTAATATGGGGTCTACATGCTATATGTCAACAATTCTTCAGACTCTCCTTCATAATCCGTTTGTTCGTGAATATTTCCTCTCAGGCGACCACGCTCGTTGCCGTAAGAAGCTCCAGAACGATGACTGTATAACATGTCGCATCGATGAAGTGTTTACAGATTTTTACACGCTGAACTCTGTAAATGGGTTCGGACTTACTCGGTTTTTAACTACTTGCTGGAAGATTAATCGGTCTTTAGCAGGGTACTCGCAGCAGGACGCTCACGAGTTCTGGCAATTTGTTCTCGGCGAGTTCCACAAATCGTTCGTTAACAACAGCGGGCTGGACGATGCATCGGTAGCGGTCAAAACCCACACTAGACTGTCGTCTATTCTGCTCCCTCGCGGTGGCTGTAACTGTATTACTCACAGAGTGTTCAGCGGTGAGCTACAGAGCTCTATAAAATGTGATGATTGCGGAAATGTCAACAAAACTATAGACCCTATGATTGACCTTCTTCTAGAGATCAAAAGTAAAGCACAGGGACGTGTTTACAGTGAACTTGGAGAATGTTTAGACTGGTTTACACGGCCTGAAACTTTGGATGGAACATATAACTGCTCACACTGTCTGCTGCGGACTAATGCTTCAAAAAAATTGGCAATTCGTCGCCTTGGACCAGTCTTAACAATTCAACTTAAAAGATTTGAACATTTAGCTGCTGGTTCTGTTAAATTAGAGCACCCTGTTAAATTCCCAGTGATCCTTGACATGGCACAGTACTGTACTGGATCTACTGCACGAACCATGCAACTAGGTGAGCTCTCTTATGAACTTTATGCCATAGTGTGTCATACAGGACAGGTAAGCACAGGCCATTACGTTTGTCTTGTCAAAAATGCTGACGGCCGTTGGTTCAAGTTTGACGACTCAATGGTCACTACTGTGTCGCATGCTGAAGCCATGACTACAAATGCCTATCTTTTGTTCTACATACAGCACCGCTTCCCATAGGCATACGCGCGTACTGCACTGCTCATTTGGGGGTATGCGTGCGGTGGATGACACGTCATCTTCGGGCAGACTAAAGAACTCTTGCAGGGAATCTGCACTGGTACTTGGCCGAAAGTTCGCTTCTTGCGCGCTGGAAAATAGAAGGCATAGCGTGGCTCAAGGGGGTCTAGGACACGGTACCTATGCCAGAGTCTACTGGATTTTTCAGAGTAGTACAGAGCAGGATCGTCATTGGGAGACTCGACCTCGCACGGACTCGTACCCGTGTATGGTATGCCTCAGTCACAGATACGAGTCACAGACGATAGGGGAGCTTTGCAACAATTACTATATAAATTTTACATTTGAGCAGATGCAGCGTAGACCGGCGTACTCAAAAGGTCGTCACAGGACGCTAGCTAGCGCAATCTGGGTGCTTGGCCGTTCTATTAATGATGATTGACAGTTTCTAGTAAAGATATCATAGTCTTAGGATGGGAGACGAAGCTCTGGGCGGTATTCCAGTTCTATCGTAGGCTCGTGAAGATGTTTAGCTGTGTAGAACTCACTTCAGGAAGGGTCCTTTTCCTGAAGGTTTTTTGGGCTGTAAATGAACAGAATACAATGCAAGTCATTGAGCTGCTGACATCATTTAGATGCACCAGAAGACTTGAGGGACCAAGGGATGTTTTAACGCTTGCTGAGAAGGTCTGGGGAGTGGCCTTGGTCGGCGGAGGATGCCTTTAGTGTATGTAGTTCACACGAGGCCGGAAGGATGGGGCATGAAGCACGCCACGGTATCTACGGTGAGATCGTATGTCGTCTATAATCTATAATAAGCAAACGGCTGCGAGTGCTACCCAGCCAAGTCCGAACGAGAGCGAAGATGCTCCAGCCTTGGAAGAGGATGTTGAATTAGAGTGTGACACGTTAGCAGAAGTTGTAAGGTTAAGAACAGTAGTTGGTTCAATAGTTGTAGATGGAGGTGGAGTAGAAGTTGTTGTAGTTGTGTCAGTAGAAGTAGTTTCTGATGTTGAGTTGGTAGAATCTGGAATAGTTGTAAAGGTAGTAGCAGTATCACTAAGAATATCACCAGATTGTGATGAGCCAATAGAGTATTGAATACCTGTTTCAGCACTGAAAGATCCAGCATCGGTCATAGCAGAGTGTACGGTATTTGTAGCAGTTGGTGCGAGGAATGAAAGGTCGTAAGTGTTACCGTTTATCACAGTACTGACGAGAGTCTGTGACGACACAGTCACAGTAAGATCACCAGTAGTGTATGTATAAACGAACGCAGTGGCTGGCGTTATAAGCACAGAAGCAGCGGTAGCGAGTGAGAGAAGCATTATAATGAGGTAGTTAAATCTGAGGGATAAAAAAAAAAAAAAAAAAAATGGCAGGGGCGCCTGTTTATATAGTGAGGTGGTCATCATCGACGGGTATTGTGGGCGCATATCAATGTACGTTCATGCAAAATACAAGTACAATGACGGAGATGAGAGGGAGAGGTACGAGCATCCATAAATCTCAAAATATACTTAAAAAACTAGAAAAAAAATAAATAAATTAATTATTTATATTTTATTATTATTAAATTAAATTTTATAATAAAAAAAGTATATTTTCATTGAGAAATCGTTAAATTATTTTTGAATCAATTTCGTTGTTCCCAATTTGGAACGCTGATCATGTAGTACTACGCAAGGTACGGCAAGGTACGGTGCAGACTAGTTATTGGACGAAAAGAACAAAGGACAACTGTTAGACAAGGTTAAGGAACATCTGCATAGTTATAATATTGCGGTGATCATTACAGTATATTGATGTTTTATTACTAATAAATTTAAAAACTAACATTTTACGTGAAAAAAAGAAAAAAAGAAAGGATTAATTATACAGTATTTATTACGTAACTTATTAATTAGGTATAGCGACTCTGGAAGGTGCGCGTTTTGGACCTTGCACTAGCGCAGGCGGATGCAGCACTAAGATTTCCTTATTGGGACGCTGCCAGGGCGACCGCGAGCGCAGCGACTAAATGTTTCAGATTGTTCCTCAGATTGGACCCCCATCCTTCCATATCCAATAGCCAAGAAATTAACTATGTATATTATGAAGATGTATATAGTATCATCACTGTATGCGCGCTCTCAGAGTCTTTGTGTTGTTCGAAACTGCGACCTCCGGAGCCCACAGGCTCGCCCTGTAGAGTTCAGCACGGCCTCCTCCAACGGTCATGCGGTTTTTCAGGTCACTGATACGGTTTTGTTGGTCCGTGTGTATTTTAAAACTCATATATCGCCTTTTTTGAGTATTGAACAGTCTTCCGGAGACACCGGAGATTGCGGAGGTCGCCCGCCCTCCAGCTCCTCTTGCTCCAGAGCAGCGCTCTGACGGGGTCCAAAAGTCTCAGACCTCCGAGAAAACAGGATTTTGTCTTTATTTCGCTCGCGTTGTATGTTGCTGAGAATTCAGCTGCATTTAGGACTACGTGGACGACTAATAAAAGGTATTATATTCTAAGCTAACTAAAAGAGGAAAAGGGCAATTGCAACGGCTGCAGCGAATGTGGCTGGACGTGTAGTACTAGCAGCACCAGTAAATGCTACAGAAGCAGCAGGAGCGTCAGCAGAGTCACTTCCAGAGGAAGCAGCCAAACTGGAGGCAGCTGGAGCAGCGGCGGCAGCTGGGGTGGCTGGAGAAGAGCCTGCTGGACTGGCTGGAGAAGAGCCTGCTGGACTGACTGGAGAGGATCCTGCTGGACTAACTGGAGAAGAACCGGCTGGACTGGCTGGAGAAGAGCCCGCTGGGCTAGCTGGAGAAGAGCCCGCTGGGCTAGCTGGAGAAGAACCGGCTGGGGTGGCGGTGCACTTGAGGGTGCCACAGTTGGTGACAGTGACTAAGGTGGTCTTACCGTCCACGACAGTTTCGACAACAGACGCAGGAGATGGGGCTGGGACATCGACAAGAACGGTAATGGTACCTGTAGTGCCGTGAGAATGTGTTGATGTGTATGTGTATGGCTTATCCCAGGTTGAGGTTGTTGTGGTAATGTCTTGGCCACCAGCAGGGACATCAACAAGTACGGTGACAGTTCCTGTAGTTCCGTGTGGTAAGGTGGATGTTGCTGAGAACAGCTTGTCCCAGGTAGATGTGGTTGTGGTGGTTGGGATGTCACCGTTTGGTGCAGGGACGTCGACAACAACTGTGACAGTTCCTGTGGATCCGTGTGGGAGAGTAGAAGTTGATGAGAACAGCTTGTCCCAGGTAGATGTGATTGTGGTAGTCAGGAGATTACCACTTGGTTTAGGAACATCAACAACAACTGTAACGGTACCAGTAGTTCCGTGAGGAAGAGTAGAGGTTGAGGTGTTTGGCTTGTCCCAGGTAGAAGTGGTTGTGGTAGTCAGGAGATTACCGCTTGGTTTAGGAACATCTACAACAACTGTAACAGTTCCTGTGGATCCATGTGGGAGAGTAGAAGTTGATGTGTTTGGTTTGTCCCAGGTAGAAGTGGTGGTTGTTGTCAGTAAGCTACCGCTTGGTTTAGGAACGTCGACAACAACTGTAACGGTACCGGTAGTTCCGTGAGGAAGAGTAGAAGTTGATGTGTTTGGTTTGTCCCAGGTAGAAGTGGTGGTTGTTGTCAGTAAGCTACCGCTTGGTTTAGGAACGTCGACAACAACTGTAACGGTACCGGTAGTTCCGTGAGGAAGAGTAGAGGTTGAGGTGTTTGGTTTGTCCCAGGTCGAGGTGGTGGTTGTGGTAGGTTGGCTCAGAGCTGGAGTTTCGACAATAACAACTATTGGTGAGTGTGGGTCAGAAAGAGTAGTAGTAGTAGTGGAAGGTGTGCTAGAGGACCAGGTGGTAGTGGTGGTGGTTGTAGAACGTTGTGATGATACAGAGGTGACTGCACATCCTGCGGACGACTCATCAAACTGGTATACTAAGTTATCAAACTTTGTGGTATTAGTACCATCTGGAGTAAGTACTGATAAGTGTAAACTAGCATAACGACGGAGATTAAGGTAACTAATACGTACTGGATAGTATGTACCACCAGCCAAGTAAATGTTTCTGGAAGCATCATAGTCACGGCCCATATAGTAGATAGAACCAGTAGTATAAATGAACTTATTTCCGAAAGAAGCTTCTGGACTTAATTCACGACTTTTACAACAGTCAAATGCACTGCTGGAGGCTATGTACATGAGAACAGCATCATCAGTTTCGTGAAAGTTGAACTTGTATTCACCGGACTGCTCAGCGTAGAAGTAACCAGTTAAAGCCATAGAGAAATTAGATACTGTCATTTTAATTCCTTGATAAGTACCTTCAACGACATCTTGAGACATATCAGCTTCATCTAAGTCAAGAGTTGGGTCGACAACATTTGGTGCAGTTGCGAAAGATGGTGCCTTATAGTAACCACTCTCGAGGAACTGCTCATTATATTGTTGACTGAGTGGATAGTCGTAAAATACTGCATTAAACCCAGAAGATTTTGGCTTAGCACTAATCTTACATCCAACACCACCATCAACAGCACCACGAGACCCTTCGGACCCGTCTTCGCCAGTTTGTTTGGCGCTTGTAGATGAGCTGGTTTGCGCACCGATGGTAGCTGGCAGTGATGTTGAGGTACCAAACTCAAGTGGTGTCCCGACTTTTGGCAAATTAGTTGGGGAGACAGCTATGGCTTCAGAAGACCATAACAAATTGTTGCTAGCGGTAGTTGGCTCGGCAGCAGCGATAGTTGGGGGAGCAGCAGCGATGGTAGTAGCTGAGGCTCCAGCAGCACAGAGACTCACGAATAATTTAATCAACATTTAAAAAGCGAGTGAATAAAAAGAATGAAAATATTAATATGATTAATGGATTAAATTACAAAGACTCAAAGCCTCGATAATCACCCTTATTTATAGATATTTTTAACTTGTTTCAAAGCCATCCGTCAACCAAACCCTCAAACAAGTTAGTTAGTATCCTTATTAGACCCTTTGCTGATATTCTTAAAAAATTCACTTCATTTAAATCCTTATTGCACTTCAAACAAATAATCACTATATAAAAGATGTACCCCGGTTCTCTTTCAAACACCCTATACTTGAAACATCTTACCAAAAAAAGATTTTAATTTTTATAGTTTCGTTGAAGTATACCCAATATAAGTTAACTTTTACCTCAAAAGGGAAATACTGAATTGTTTATTATCCTATTTTGTAATGTTTCAAACTATATCAATTGTTTTTTTCCCGTTTAGTAAGTCAAACAAAAGACAAAAATAAGACATTAATGTACGTAAAACACGCCATTAACTTTAGATCCTTTATTGCCAATCTTAGATATTATCTAAATCTACGACCAAGCCTTGCCCACGGACTCTAAGCACTAAATATATATTTCAACTAGTTAAAATTCAACTATCTGTTATTAAATATTGACACATTATTCAATTCTCCGCTTATGGAAACTCTCATTAGCTCATGTTTCACAGGCATGTCGCTTATACATGTTGGGCTAAACGTATCCCGCACGTGACTTCCCTGCGCCAGCGGGACAATTTGAGGTATCGTGTGACCCAGCCGAGATGCAGGTGCACTGTTTGAGGATCCCCGTTGCTGCACCTTCTTTTTTTGCAACTTTGCGTGCGGTCACGTGTCACCCTAGTAAGTATGGCCTCAAGCTGGGTCCCAGCGTTTTGGGAAGCTGTACTGGGGGATAAAGACCATATATGGCAATTTTTCCAATTTCAGGCTAGGTGTTTTGCTGTGTGATGTTTTTTGAGCTATCAAATAGGGTGTAAGTTGCGATGAGTGGGACTGTAGTTTCGCGATTATCTTGAGCATGCAGAATTTGGTATTAAAATATACAACAGAGCTACTTTAGAGAGTTTGGGTCATTTTCAGGCTCTCTTATTACGTATCAGGCTAATTTTGAAGCGATTTCTGGGACGTGGTGTGGCGTGAGGCCGCACGGCTTCTGCTGGTGGTGGTGTTGGGGATGTACGGTGTAGTTTTCTGAGATGTATTAAGACACTATGCAATTATAAAGAACAGAGAGCGGCTACTAAGGTAGCAGCGACACCTGCGAGTGCGAGAGATCCGAAACTAACAGATGGTGCGGCGTTATTGAGTTGGGTGAGGACGTAGCCACTGCTAGTCTCTCTTGAGGTTCCAATGGTTACTTGGCCTTGAGATCCAGTAACAGCAGCTGATCCAACGACAGTTACTAAGACTCCGTTAGCATTTGTGGTAGTAATTGTAACAAGAGATCCTGAAAGGGCACCCAGCACAGATTTACTAGAGCTTAAACTATAGTATTCTGATCCAATAAGAGTAGATACGGTACGTGGAGCACCAGTTGTAGCTTGAATTTGTCCATCACTAATTTGTGAGATTGGTACTACACTATTAATAGAGATTGTACCAGTAGCTGAAGCTGTGGCAGTAGTTGCTTGAATTTGTCCATCACCAATTTGGGAAACAGGCTGAACAGTTGATTTTGTGACTATTGGAGTTGAAGTAGTAGCCTGTATTTGACCATCACCAATTTGAGAGATTGCCTGTACTGTGGTTACTTTAGCAGGTGTAGCAGTTGTAGCTTGAATTTGTCCATCACCAATTTGGGAAATAGCCTGAACTGTAGCAGTTGTAGCTTGAATCTGTCCGTCTCCTATTTGAGAAATAGCTTGGACTGTAGCGGTAGTAGCCTGAATTTGTCCGTCACCAATCTGTGATATTGGAGCAACTGTAGCAGCACTAGCAACTCCTAAAGAAAGACCTATTATACTATAATTATTAAACTTCATGTTTGATTACTTTTTTTTTTTAATGTATCCACTCTCTTCTTATAGTATTTATAGACGGGCCAAGAACGGCGTATACTATTACAGCCCGTCAAATGCCCGTCTAATAAGACACCAAAAAGTGGATATGAAATAAGCCTAAAAAAGGGTCTAAAAATACTAAAAATAGTAGACGATATTAAAAAGGGCCCAGAATGCCAATATATTAAATTTACCCTATTTTTTAATAAATTCTTATTGTACTTTACATGGTCTTTTAATTATGCATCTCATTTGTGGCGTGGCGTGGCGGTGCGTTTGTGGCGGTGCACAAACTTAGAGAAAGAGATGAAATGTTTATTACAAGTTCAAGAATGATAAAGCGAGGACTTCCAGGGGTTCCTACGGATGTTTATCATGAATCATATTTTGAAGATAAGACCCGAGGTAATGCTTATAGTATTGGAGGTCGTGGTCGTTCGTACGGCATCCTTGCAAGCTCACTGTGTTTATTTGGAAGCGCAGTTCTTGTGCTTGGAGCGTTTGCGCTCATGCTATATGTCATTATGGAGTATATTAGGGGCTTCCAGAAGCGAAGAAAGGGTGAGTACGAGCGCGAGAAGAAGATGGACTACTGGGAGGCCGGCGGAGCTCTGCCACCAGGTTTACAAAAGCCTGAAAAGCTGCTCGAGACTAACTTAGGGCATGCTATGGGATCAATGAATCGGTCCTTTGGCGCTTTTGCTCCTTCTCAAGAGAATGTTGGCGTGAGCTCTGTGGTGCGAGAATATGCATCGTCTCTAAGCTCTAGTGAAGTTTTAGAGTTCCAGACTGCGGGGGGATTCTTAGAGGGGGTTCAGGAGGGGGTGGATGGTGTATTACAAGCCTCTGAACAGGGGGTGGGAACTATAGAGGGGGCCGTGGTTGCAAGTGGAGCACCCACTAGGGCGCCTGAAGATAATTTTGGGGATCCTATTGATATTGTATCGTGTGGTTCAAGTATTGCAAATCCGCTGGTGATGCGGTACTCTTACGACGATCTTTTATCCCTACGCAAATTGGGTAGTTTAGCAGCAGTGAGTCCGCCACGATTCTACTCTGAATGGCGAGCAGAGAGAACTCTAAGAGACATTGGAAGAGAGCTGACTGGCTCAGCTACTATTTCCAGTTCTGATACAGCAAGTTACCTAATTGCAGTAGTCCGTTTTGTGGTATACGGTGGTGGTGGAGGAGCCAATGTATTCCTAAGTGGGTTTTCTACATTAATGGCACGTTTTTTGGAAAAGGGAGCAGTTCTAGAGCTTTTGTCTCGTTGTGATGCAGCTGTGGCTAATTCGGTGGTGGATTTGGTGGCGATCCAGTATGGTTGGTCGCATTGGAAGTACCGCCGAGACGACCGCCGAAAAGTCCGCAAACAGTTTAAAATGTGGAGCACTGAACCAAGAGTACAGCCACATAGTATTCTCTTTAATCAGCTATGCAGATTCCAGGTTAGTCTTCTCGCTGGGGGTAGATTCGAGAGGTCGCGCGTCCTCGGATGGACATCGGTCGTGGCAGCGACATTGCGCCGCATGGTAGCCTCTACCTACTGCAATGATTACTTGGGAATTGTGCCTGTTCTTTGGAGAGTTACTGAGGATACTGATGACCCTGGATGCCTTGCACTGGTGTATGGTCTGCTGTTGGTACTGATACGTGGTCACTGTGATTGTTGCATGACTGAGTATCTCGGTGAGGATGTAGACTGTTTCAGGCCAATGGTCCAGCGGGGTTTTGGCGAGGAACCAGCAGTTCGCAGCATGGCTGAAGAGATCCATCTGGTGGTCGTGCAGCGACATCCAGCCACCATGAAATGGTGGGCTCCTAAAGGACTTGCCGCACTCTCCGCTCAAGAAACTTCCTCCTCTTCCACACCTCCGGGTCTTCCTGGTGGGTTCCCGCTCTAATAGTGACGATTTAGTGCTATACAACACGTAGCTAGCGCAGCCAGGGTACTCACTCAATACTAGAAATAAGCCATATTGAGGGGCTAGGGGGTAAAACTAATGTTATGAAATCTGTGTTACACCCACATTCTGCTCGGAAGTAGCCAGTGTGCGCTGATATTAGAGGCCGCACTGTGGCTGCGACCTCATACAGTGTGGCCTCTATGGGTCTGCAGCTTCCATCTCAGATATAAATGTGTATCAGATTCTCTCTTAAAATGATAATTAGCTCTGGAGCTTCTCAGGGGATTCTTGGCATTGTTTTTAATAATGTATTTGAGACTTTAACTGCCAGGGAGCGGGAGCAACCTACAGGGAGAGGATTTGTAATAGCGAGATGAGACTGCTATGTACTAAAAAGAGTTTTTATAACTGAAATAGTTTGTTATGATTCATATTAAATAGTTATAAAATATTAAATGTAATTTTATTGCTGGTAAAAACTACTTAAAGGTACATAAATTCCAGCCTTTCAAGTCGCTAAAAATTGTTTCTTAACTTTTTAGTAATTTTTAAAGAGTTAATTCCTAATAAAAAATATTTAATCTGCCCTGTAAAGACCGTTAAGATGAATCCAGGAATAGTGGCGAATGGATCTTGTCAGTATATTGTCCCCCCCCTGAAGACTCATCTGGTACTTTCATTGTCTCTTTTTTATTAGCTGCTTCCAGTATTATGAACTGCTCATAATTCGCTTATTATGACACTTAGTAAGCGTCTGGAACCTGAACAACAACTGCTTATTTGTCTGCTTATGGTAACTACTACCAAAAGTAGAACTAAGGATATACGGTTAACCTCACGTACAGACTTACTTGCCGCAAGCTGCCTATTTCTAGAAGTACGTAAGTGTACCTTACTCAGGGGGCGTACCGATAAGAACTTTTTGAAACGGTGTTCCTGAATCAGTTTGGTAATCTGGCGAGGGGGGTAAAGATAATTTGAGGAAGACCCTCAAATATTAATTCATTTTTTTATTGATTCTTTATTGATTCAAAGATCGAGGAATCATAACATGCAAGACTAATGCGTAGAATTTTTACTAAATCTCATTGATACCATTGTAGTCTGAATACCTAACTAGTTTCTTGGATTAAATCTATTATTTCCATATTTGCTACCTTTTAGTTGTTATTTTTTTTTTTTTTGAGTTCCTTCTAATGCAATAATGTACCTCAACTTACGACATTTTCAAGACAAACATATTCCTGTTACCGTATTTGGATTGAAGGATATTGATCAAATTTGAAACGATTATTCCAAGACTCCTCAAACTTCAAATTTAAATGGAAAAAAAAATTATTAAAAAATTTTAATATTTAACTATACATTTCTTATAACATACATTACAAATTACAATCAAATCCCGTTAACAACCGTTGATGTACCCCTTCCGCACACCCCTGCACACTCGCGTTTTTGGATTATGTCACTTCCTAATCTGGTCAAGGGGATACACTGTGAGGGTTAATTTAGTGCATAATGTTCCTTAATATTACCTTATTCATTAAAAAAGGTACATCTGCGTGTCCCACAACTATATAAAGCCCAAACGCCCCCAGCTGAGACTGTCTTAAAAATCTGGGAATCGTACCTTGCTTGTTGTCTCAAATCACCTACCTTATTCACTCGTTTGATTAGCTATAAACAAGGGGAATTCGCCCCAAATACTTTCTTATTATAATATTTAAAAAAACAACAACAAGTAATACAATTCAAGAGAGAAAAGAAAAAAAATTAACTGTTTTTTTTTTCTTGTTCTATTTTTACTTATCATTCATTTTGTTTTTAAAACCAACACATGTCAGCATACGTACCACCATTTAGATACATGGACAGCGCCAACCAAAAGCCACGGATCTCGCTCCCACCAATTTCGACGCTTATCAATGAAGATGTACCACTTGCAGGTTCATCAAGACCGCCACGCTACGCCCTTCCACTACCATCGGGACTCTTAAGCAGCAGCGGAATATCTGGTCGCTGGTCGCCACAAGCTGTTGCACCTTTTCAGCCGCCCCTCTACAGCTACAGACCTCCACAACCAGCGCCGCTTCAGACCGCTCCAAAGATCCGCGCCGCAAGCCGACCAGTGAAGAGAGCAACTGATAAAGTTTTCGCTTTCATTTCTCACTCGCCTGCTACTTATCCTTCACAAGAACCATCTATTGATAATGCGCAGCTAGCTCGCCGCAAGCGCAGACGTACATCATCTTATGAGTTATCTATTCTTCAGCTAGAATTTCAAGCAGGCTCTAATCCAAATAAACAAAGACGTCAAGAAATTGCTGAAAAAGTTAAAATGGATGAAAAAGCTGTTCAAATTTGGTTTCAGAATAAAAGACAACTCCTAAGAAGACAGAAAAATAAAGCTAATCAAGCAAGTCAACCTACTACACCAACATCACGCAAATCCTCACTAGATGCTTCTACAACTAGCCCCGTGACACCGTTGATCGATCGTCCGGCCCCACACAGTGCTCCTGCCAATTGATGATACTATAATACCTCCTGTAGCCGTTATATCGCGACCTCCCCGCGGCCTTCCGCCGTCTGGGGCACCCCGAGCCCCTCCGGCACACCGTCCGGCTCTGTGAGCCCTCTGGGCACTCGGGGTCCCAGAGCAGCAGATATCGTCCTCTGCTTCGTTCTCTGCTTCGTCCTCTGCTTCGTCGGCCTCCCTGTGGTAGTGCGCGGCTTCGTTATCTGCTATCTGTAGCGTGCTGTGGGGCTCAAGGGACGCTTGCTCAGGGATCTGAGGCGGCGACCCAGTCGTTCCCGAGGCCGTGCCCTCGCACACGGTCCACGCATCGAGGGAACGTGGCGACGTCGCGTCCTCGCTTCGAGCGTGTACCATCAGGGCGTCTCGGCCGCGATCCGGCCCTGGCCTCTGGCCACGGCCATGAGCAACCGCCAACGGCGGACCTGCACAGCCCTGCGGGCCCTTGTTTCGCACTTTGCACTCCCGTGTGCGTCTCACACCTCTGACAGTCATTTTTAGCGGCTGGTCTCTTATAGCCGCCCTGCGCCGTGTCCCAGCAGCAGCCGCGAGGCCGCGCGGCCTCGCACGCCACGCCCAAAGTGCACAGAACCCTCTGCACCGTTTGCGGTGGTATACCATCAAGCAATCCTAAAAAATAACTCCGCTCAGCTCTCCCATTTACACCGTTAAACACATTACGCCCCACTCGTAGCGTGGTGCGCCACGCGTGGCGCACGCGTGGCTGGTGGCATGTTCAGACAGAGCTCGGAATTCTACAAAATGCAGCGTGCTCGCAGTGCTCGACTGCAAACCATCTCTTCCAACAATGGCCCTGGATCGTTTCTGCGGCGCGGCTGTCGGTCACAGTGGCGCCAAGTGTGGCTTGGAGGCTGCGTTGTCGCTTGAACAGCACCGCGCGGCCTCCAGGAGCGGCCTGCGGTGCGTCCGGGGCGGCTGGAGCGGCGCCCCAGATGCCGCGGTGTATCTACAGCGTCCGGGGGCTGCCTGTGGCATTTTCAGCGAGATGGCGTGGGCCGGCAGATCAACAGATGCCGCGCAAACCGCCCCGCCGCCCGCGGCCTCGCTTACCCGGCCGCGCACATGTGACGTGCGCAATCGCATAAGAGGGTTGCGCAGCGGGATAAGGCCACCCACACCAATGACTGGCGGTTTGACGATGGCGCACGAGATGCCCATGGACGATATGCCGGACCACAAAATGCCTGGTCACGGGATGTGTAAGATGAACTCATCATTCACGTGGGACTATGATAATGTTTGTGTAATCTTTTCATGGTGGCACATTTCTACTAAAGTTCAGCTTATTGGCTCTATGATTGCTGTGGTAATTTTAAGCTGTTTTTATGAATTGTTAAAATGTAAAGTTCTTGGCTTACTTCATAAGTCACGTTCTTCAGTTAGATTACCTGGCGGTGGAGCTAATGATGTTAAAGGCTTTGATAACTCTAGAATCAGGGCATCTTTATTCTATGGAGCTTTAGTAGGTTACTCGTTTTTGCTTATGCTCGTGTTTATGACATTCAACGGCTGGCTCATGATCTCGGTCGTTGTGGGCGCGACTATAGGTAACTACTTATGGGGAACCACGGACTCCAGGGAGGACTTGGACTTGGCCTGCCATTGAGCGGGCGCACGCGATAAGATTTACGCAGGGTTGCAATGACGGTTGAATATATACTAGCTATACTATAATACAGGCTATGGTGGCGCCATAGTGCTATGTAAAATGCCGTTTTCCGCGGGCGCCGCGCCGCGCGGCCTCCGGCCCGGCTGGGGCTGTGCCCCAGACCCCCCGGCAAGGGGGTGCCCCCCTTGGACCCCCCGGGGGTATTAGTTTGGGCCGCCTGTGGGATTTGAGTTTGTTTTAGGTGTTCTAGTGCGTTTGGACGGCTGCGGGACGGGTCGTTGCCGAGACCGCGGCCTCTGGCGGTCTGTGGCGGTCCATGAGTCGTTTTTTTGCAGCAGTAGATCGCATGATTCGCATTCTAGCAGGTATTAGATGCCATTTCGGCGGGCCCGGGCATGCTGGTGTGAGCACGTCGGTCCCCGTACTGCAGACCTGAGCCGCACTCCCTTCCGAGAGTCCCGGCACGCCCCAGCACAAGTCGCGGCGTCCAGAACCGCTCCCGTCCCGCTCACCCACCTTAACCCGCCCCACCGGGGGGGTCCAAGGGGGTCTCCCCCTTGCCAGGGGGTCTGGGGCACAGCCCCAGCCGGGCCGGAGGCCGCGCACTCAGGCGCTGAAGACGC
Organism: Saccharomycopsis olivae (nom. inval.); assembly: GCA_030571755.1. Classification (NCBI taxonomy): domain Eukaryota; kingdom Fungi; phylum Ascomycota; class Saccharomycetes; order Ascoideales; family Saccharomycopsidaceae; genus Saccharomycopsis; species Saccharomycopsis olivae (nom. inval.). The sequence goes on along the minus strand of JAJLYT010000112.1, from coordinate 698 downwards.
CCTGCTTGACCTTCTCGCTGACCTCCTCCAAAACAGACGTCTTGACCGCGTCCCAGTTGCTGGCCACGTTCTGTAGCACGGACTCAAAGCCGATGCGGCCGCGCTGCGCGTTGAAGTTGAACCGGTCCACGCTCCAGTCCTCGACCTTGTTGCACAACCGCTTGATCTGTGCGTACGCCGTGATCTGCGCCTCCTGCTTAAACAACGTCTTGTTGCCGGGATCTGCCGGGTCCGGACAGTACACTACCGTCTCATATACCCGCAATAGCAGACTCATCGTAAGGTTCATGGACCGCATAGTAACCGTACGGGCCGCCGCGTCCACCTCGCTTATCTCCCTAACATAACTCCGCTTCAACCCCCCAACAAGGAAATTAAGCCAGCCGGGAATACTTTGCTCGCATGTGATTAATCTCTCAGTACTTAAAACTCTTGTGTTCGGATTAATCTCTCTTCTTAGTATATCAACTCCGACAACGTGATTCAGCATCTCATTAGGATACTTCTTCCAATTGGCAGCTGATACTTGCTCCCATGGATACTCAAACACGTGCTCGCTCTCAAATATCTTCATCGTCTTATCGCAGTCGTTAGGTCCTATTTGTGCTCCTCGCCGCCCGCGCTGCTCCTTTTATCAAAAAAAATTTTCGGTCACGTGCGCGATGTCCGATGTATCCGCTGCGCGGCGGGGGCGCCGG